>VDFB02037535.1:0-20654 GCA_007258455.2 Sequoia sempervirens | reverse complement strand
TTAAAAATTTTCTGATTTTCGGATGCCCCAGCGGAAAGAAGTACACTGGTACATTGCCCCCTCGAGAGATCGAGCGAAAAGATTCGATTTGAGGGTCGATCTCGCGATAAAGAGGTTCAAAATGGGTGATTATGGACGACGATGCAAATGAGATGATTTCAAGATGCTTAGAATAACAAATCTATATTATCCTAAACAACTTAAATGATGATATGATATGAGATGGATGAGATGGATGATGTGATATGCTGTGATTATGCAACGGATGATTTATGATATGCTTAGACTAGCAGTCTATATTATGATGATGATATGCATGTGAGATGATATACAAAATCTTGATGATTTATGGATGCAAGATGGATGCATGATGGATGTATAGCCGGATGCATGATGTTAGATGCGGAAATGAGATGGTAGCCAGAAGGGATGCACAAGTCCATGATTGAGTCAGAACTTTGTAAGAATGATGATGATAGATGATGATAGATGGATGATTTGCTTATCCAAGGATTAGGATTTTCAAAGAGTCACTTACTTTATGTTTGATAACACGCCTAAGCACGATGCATCAAGGTATAAAGGACCAGGATGGCGTTGTACTTAGTGTGATGGACTTTGACTCGACAAACAGATAGGATTATTCTTGTTCACACTTGACATCTGAGTACTTGCTGGTATTACCCTAACAAAGTAAGTATTAGCCAAGTTATATTCACAAAGGCGTCCAACAAGCATAGCAGACAAAAGATAATGATCGTTGCCCCATTCCTATCTCTCTAAATCCTTCGTTCGGATATCATTGAGAGGTCCTTGGAATGAGCGCAATAAGATAAATCAAAAGAAAAGATCAAGTACACAAACAAGCCAATGTTCCTCATACCTCTAGCCAAAGGGATGTGTTTTGATAGGATAAGAATCCAAAGTGATATCCAAAATGATGCCCATTGTCGGAACGATTTATCCTAGGACATGCATTGTACAGGATGATGATGGTTTGATTGATAGGCTGTTGATATAAAGTTGACTGACATGTTTGAAAATGATCGAGACTTTGATTTTGTTTTAAAGATTTGTTGCTTCGATTTTGATTTTACGATTGAAGTTTTCTTTTGCTGACTATTGTGATTGTTTCTGTTTGTGCTGCCAAAGGATGAAGATGGTGATAAGTTATTATGGATGATTGATTATTGCGGGTGCAAGCGAGATGAGATGGATGGATGTTTTTTCACATATTTGGATGTTTTTGGATTTTTTGAAATGTTTTGAGGCTGTTTTTGGTATTTTTGAGGTTTTCAAATGTTTTGATTTACAATTTTTCAATGTTTTTGGATTTTCATGTTTTTTGAATGTTTTTGGATTTTGGTGTTTTGAATTTTTTTGGATTTTGATGTCTCGGGGGCTGAACAAAGATGAGCCTTGCCTACGTTTAAGCTCAGAGACGATGTAGTTCGGATTCCAATGTTTTTGATGTTTTCTGCTTTTTTACTGTTTTTTGAATTTTTGATATTTTGGATGTTTTTGGATTTTTGATGATTTTTGACGATTTGGATATGGATGTGTGTGATGATATCAGTGCTCTGTTTTGGGATTTTTTTGAAAACCAAGCTAAGGTTGAACGATCGAGGTTGATGGATTGATGATAATGATAACATTATTGAGGATACACAATAATGCAATGATTTGATTGATTGGGATTGATGATAACATTGTTGAGGATACACAACAATGCAAGGACTGGATTGATCAAGATGGATAATGATAACATTGTCGAGGATACACGACAATGCAAGGATAGTGTTAAGCAACACAAGGATATCCCGAGATGATGATTTTTTGATTGGATTTGATTGATCATGTTTGATGAAGCTTGATTTGGAACAAAAGATGTTTGGATGATTTGATGTGACATTTGACAGGTGTGTTAGATGCGACTGATAGTGATTGTTTGGATTGATGTTCGATGAAAGATGAAGCTTGATAAGGACTGTTTTCGTCAAAATATGCCATGGGCTAGTGATTCATATTTTTTCGCTCACAAGTGGTGGACCAATTTGATTTCATGTTTTCCAATGTTTGGATCGCCACATAAGATGGAGGATATAGACCAAGATTTATTCTTGAAGCAAGATGTACATATTTTCCCCCAATGTCTAGCAATGTATGGAATGCAATGGATGGATGCTCGGATAAGTGTATGGATGGATGGATATGGTAAGCACGCAAAGTATGCCAAGGATTATATTGCAATAAGATAAGGTGTTCGGATACTGAATGCTTATTGGATAATGCTTCATGACTCAGATAATGCTGCATAGGATAGGATAGATGAAAATGACCCATGTCAAGATGTTTTACCGTAAGCAAGCATAAAGCGTGCCCCAAAATTGTATCAAGATCAAGATAACTAAGATGATGGATGCAGATATATGCGAATGGATTGGATAAATGGTTCATGGATGGATGGATTTATTACGGATGAGATGGATTGAATGATCAATTTATTACGGATGGGATGAGATGCTTTCACCTGAAGTGGCGCACGTAGATGCTCGATTCTACACATGACGCCTATTTGCCAGGTTTTCACAATGGTCTTGCCCAAAGCGCCGCCCATGCAGTTTTCACTAGAGGACTATTTTTATCTTTACTATTTTCAATCCTTTTTCTGAATTTTTTTGGATTTTCATATTTTTTGATTTTTTGTATTTTTCGAAAGATTCATGTTGAACCACCTAGTGGTGTTGATGTAGATGCCCCTGTCATGATGTGCCATTGATATCTTACCTGAAGGAGATGCTTTGCTAAGATACGTGCACTTGAATGCAATTTTTGGGATTCTTGATTTGCTTCGTTGATACCGGAGTTGACTTTGTCTTTGTGCGCACATCGCGATAGATTGCCTTCTGAATCCTTATGATGAAGGGTTGTTGCCAATACACGGTCAATATGAGAATTGGATATCATGTGTGTGGAAGCGTGGATGGAGTGCGTTTAGATATAAGAGATGGATTGGTTGATAGTTTGGAATCTTTGACTCTCCAAACTTGGGAAGATGAGCAATGATGGGTGGATACGGAAGTGTGCGTGGAATTAGGACCAACTGCTTGATATACTTTGTACGTCGCTTGAAAAGCTTGCTTTTGCTTTTGCGGACATTCTTGATGGATACTTTTCTCTTTTTTATTTTTCCCCATAGTTTCTTTGACTGATGGAGTTTGATAGGGATGATCTTTCTTTGTATTTTTTGGTATCCATGCGTATTTGATTTGTCCATTATGCTTCTTAGCTTCTTTTGCTTTGATAATTTTCTTCGTACTTTGATTCAAATCTTTCTTTTGACGTTGGTCCCAATTCATGGATGGGGTGATGGGTGGATGACGATTCATGACGTGGTTGGTTGTAGTATTAACACTAGCTTCATCATAAGGACTCTTTGTGCTCCCTATGTTGACATTTTCTTGAGACAAAGTTGCCCCCAGTATGGTGGAAGTAGTACCTTCATGCTTTGATTTCTCCTGTTCTAAGAGCTCTTGTTCAATAAGTGTTCTCTGATAGATGACCACCGTAGGTGACATTCTTTCAATTTGCTGCTCCGCTAACTCTGGATGTTCTATCTGACTTGTTTCCTTGAGCGGATAATGTTTGATATATTTATTCATGATGTCCCCAATCTGACTTTGGGACATATTTGATCTTGATGTTGACCACTCTGTTTGATTATAGGAATTAGTAATCTGCTCTTTTTGTGTAGCAAGATCTTGTTCTAGATGAAGATCATCTACGTGTCCATCCATAGAAAGCATCTCATGGGTAGATGGAGGAGTAAGTGCTATGTGGATATGATCATCTTGCATAGATAAGAGAGTGTCCATTAGATGATTGTAGTATCTTGAAGATACAAATTCTTGATCTTGACTAATTTTGGAGTTGCTTTCGACATGTTTTGGATCAAGTTCTTGACATGGGGCAGCTTCAAAGGATGGATTTCTTACCAAGGGTTCTTGAATGTTGTCATTAGACATGGAAAGTGGTTCAACATTCTCAAGTGTTGAGTTCAGGGTTCTTTCAGTATCTGTAACCATGCGGTCAAAGGGGATCAACATGTTTTGAAAATGACCATTGCTAGACCTTGGTGAAAGATTTTGATCATGCTTTGGAATAAATTCTTGAGATATGTCCTCTACCTCATAAGGCGATGTAGAGACATTTTCAACATGATCATAGGTTGATGGATCGTGCATTATTTCAATAGGATCAAATAACCCTAACACTCCTTGAAAGAGATCACTAAAAAGTGGCTCTTGATGTATGGTGAGTTTATCATCAGATTGTGTAGATATATGTTCAATGTGCTCCTCGATGGAGAGGTTTTGATCATTGTTTTTGACAATTGCGATGGAGAGATTGTGAATGTCTTCGACCATAGCATCAAGTGATGTTGATATTTCTTTAATTGGCTCATTGTCGAGTTTTGTTGGTGGATTTTGATCACGATTCAAAAGTGACTCTTGACATATGTCGATTCGATCATTGGATGAAGTAAATGTGTGTTCAGTGATGGATTGATCTTGATCCTTGTTTTCAATAGTTGTCATCTTTCGTGTTTGTGCTCATGTTGGTTGGGTAGCTTGAGAGGCTTGGACAACTTGAAAGGATTGTTGCACTTGTTGAGCTTGTGTTGCTTGTTGCATGGCTAGATATTGTTGGAATCCCTTTTGAAAAGCAACTTGTAATGTCGCGTCGTATTGGATTGATGTAGTGGAAATTGGTGGTGGTGGGGGTGGTGGTGGATTTAGAATCATGTTGGATGTAGTGACAAGTGTTTGAGATACGCTCGGAGCGATCATGGTAGTGAGAGGTTGAGATGTGATGGGTGTGATAGTGGCGTTTGGAATGATTGAAGGGATAGTGATGGTTGGAATGACCGAGGTGATAGGTCCTTGAGAGACCAAATTTTGATTTGGGATCAATGTTGTTTGATTAGATACCATCCATTGGTGTGATGTCGATGGTATACTCGAAGGATTTGACGTGATGGTTTGATTGACATTAAGTGGATTGATTTGGGTGGATTGATTGGTGTTAGGTAAAGGGGGAAGCCCTAAACCAAGGAATGATGTGGGTAATGGTGGTGGAGATTTCCCTTGGCGCAATGCCTCAACTATTTTGGAAAGTTCCGCAATTTGATCTCGCCAAATTTGTTCTTGATTTTGATCTTGACTCACTTGAGATAGTTGATTTGGCTCTTGTTTAAGCGGATTTAGGATGCCTACTTGCGGTTTTTGAATGGGATTATGGGAAAATTGACTTTGGATAATGTTCTGATTTGGGATGATGTTCAGATTCGGCATGATAGGATGAACATTGTTGGTATTGGGAATCATTTTTCCAAAGTTTTTCGAGTTAGGATTCATGTTTCGAAAACTTGCACTTGGTACATCCACATTTGGTTTGTAGGGATTTGGTGGAATGATGTTGCTCGTTTGAAGACTCATGTATTGATTGTTCGGTTGATGGATTTGTAGGTTTGGATTTAGATCTATCATTGGAAAATGTGTTCCAAACTTTGACTTGGGCATACTCACAATTGTTGTACCATTGACATTTGTCGAAGGCAATGATCCTATGCATGGACTTTGATAATTGATAGGCATTGCAAGGTTTTGAAGATTCAACTGATTTAGATTACTCAAGATGTATGGATCAAGTGTATATTCCATGTTCTCCTTGTGTTTTGACCTTTTTGCAAAAGTGACCTCTAAGGTTCTTAGGACCAATGACGAGATGGAGGATGAAAGGTGTAAATGATGTGAGTGTTGAACGTTTAGCGACCTTGGATCAATGCTAGACTTAGGGTTTTTGATTTTAATTTTTGATGTGGATGATGAACTTGTAAACCCTAAAATGTTGGATGTTATCTTAGGATGAACTTGTTCAAAGAGGTGATAATTTAACTAAGTGTGCGTGGAAGGATTCATCCAAACACACCTAACTAAACAAATGATTTTGATTTGGTTTGGAAATGTACCCAAGTCTAGGTAATGACGTTTTCAAAACTCTAAAGTTGTTTGTGGGATGATGTTGATAAATGTTTGAGGTGGATGAAGTGTTTGATTTTGATCCTAAGAGACTTAGAGAGACTTTGTTTACTAGGCCAAGGTATTGAAGAACACACTTTTCTCTAAGAGAAATCAAAAGACCAATATGACCAAGAGATATCAAGCACATGTGTGGGGTCCAATTTGTTATCTTTGCTTAATGGCTTTATTTTACCAAAAACACTCTCTTTGATTAAAGTTTCAAACTAAGATGTCCAATGTCTTAATTTCTTTAAACCCACAAGATATTTTATGTGGAAATTCAATGAACTTAAGGCAAGGGTTTTCCTATTGTTTACTCAAGAAGACAAATTGAGATATAATCCAATGCTTAGGAACCTCTACGAACGTGAATCCGTAGGGAAAGCAGTAACATATGGATTGAGTCAATGATATTTTTCTTAAAGAGGGTTTGAAATTTTGAGAATCATGTTGAATGTTTGTTTGCAAAATGTTTTCGAATACACACTGTGTTTTCAAACAAAGAATAATTACAAACCCTATTGATGTGTAAGACAATATTTGTTGGATTCCCACTTGGACAAGTCCAGCTACGCCTATCTCTAGCGGATGGTTAGATGCTTGACCCCACTGGCTCCCCTCCACGGCTCATTAATGTCAATCGGGGCAGCCAAGCATCAACACCCATGAAACTCCCATGGCGTGCTTTCCATCTCTACTAGAAGACCGTGAGTGGGGTGGCTTGAATCCACGTTCTTGCACCAACAAATAGATTAAGGATTTTGGAAAATTCTAGCACATGGGTTCTAGTAAGGACTTTCCGCTTCGTGGAGATTGACCCATACGGCAAGAGTCCCTTTCGGATCCATCTTGTCGGATCCAACCGCGTGATTATGGCGTTTAACCAAAACCCTCATTTATATCCCGGCTGAAATACTCTTGGCTTTAGAGTGTTACCGGTTGAGTCATCGCTTGGGTGAGTACTTTTTCCCAAGGCAGGCCCTCTAAGATAAACAAAAGCAAGCAAAGACACAATCCATAACTCGATCGATCTTTGATGGCACAAAGAAATAGAATGTACGCGAAGATGCCCCTACTCACACTCGCACAAGATGTTCAATTTTTAAGCCCAAATTGAAGTGTTTCAAAGCAATAAAATGTATTTTGAGTGTTTCTCTTGCACCCTAGATCACACGAAGCGCAAGGGGAGAGGATACGTACTCAAAAGACAATCACACAATTCAAACACTTGTTCGTTTTATAACCTTCAAAGCAATTGTGAGTTCGTTTTAAGCACCAAATGAAATATGAAGATTGCTTGTCCAATTTTTAACCCAAAACGAACTCTAGTAAGTTTTTCCTAAGATTCGTTTTAAGCCCTTTGCAATGAAAATCAAATTGTTCGTTTTAGACCCAAATGAAAATTAGTGTCCTAAAACGAAAAGACAAACAACTTCGTCAAGTAGTGTTGATCAACACTTAAAGTGTTAAAAAACACATTGTGTTTTCAAAAAAAAGGAAAATAAAAAAAATCCTCCTTTCGTTTTCGTTTGCTAGCCTCCTCCTTGTTGAATTTTTTCTTTCACTTTTCCTTTGTACCTTTTCGCCTTTGTTGTTCGTTTGTACCTATTCCAAAAGAAAAGAAATCATGTGAGGATCATATAAAGTCAATTTTGATTGTTAACTTTAAACAATAGCATGATCTTAATTGAAATGACAAATGATAATAAAAGAAAGATTAAAAAGTGACTCTTTCTTTTTACAAACTTTAAAGCAAAAGTAGAGATTTTGCTTAACAATGTGCAAAAGTTTATTTTTCTACCAATGATTCAATTAGCAACTTGATGTCCTCCAAATCTGCATTCATTAGCAAGCCAATTAAAAAATAATAAAACAAACGCCAACATCAATGCTAATCCAAGCTTGCGATGCCAAGAGGAGAGGAGATAAGTCAATAAAATGACTGATGACCCTGCTAGATTTGATGTCAACTTCCACCGTTTTCTTCGCCAGCAGTCTATCAATCAATGTTGACATCGCTATCTACATTGAACCTAGATTTCATACTGCGATGCATAGTGTGTAAAACAAACCATATCTCTTAAATGCGTTGGGATCTCTGGTTGTTGACCTACCTTGAATTATGGCGAATCACTCATAAGACTGCACAGAGGTTACGTGATTGATAAATTCCAACACTTGTCCTTTTGGTTACTGACAGATCTTTATGATATATGTCTTTGAGTCTATGAAGCTATGATTTCATATGTTTCAACAACCGGTTATTGTCTGTGACTAGAAATAACAAATTTCTTTAAAGACATCGTTGTTAACAACAACAAAAACAATAAAAATCTCCATAGTTAAAGCGATTGCACCTGAAGGTTTTAAGTCTTCATGAATAACACAAAACATTTTACATTCACAACAGCCAATAGAAACGATTAATATTTAATGATGACAAGACTTTTCTTCTATATGCAGCCAGTCGTTTTTAACAATAGACAAAGGATGTTATTCTTAATGCATTTATTAATGAAATAACGTGATTATCACGGCAGACTCTTTAGGCAAAATAATGGCTCCTTCCTGTCGCAGTGGTGGTTGCTGGACGTTCCCTTTGTCCTTCCCTATCCATCACTTTGATTTAGATTGATTTAGCTTCGTTCCAGCTGTTGCCCGCCACAACATTTAGCTTCGTTCCAGCTGTTGCCCGCCACAACACTAAGTATGCCCCTGCAGAGATATAATAAAGAAATTTTCAACCAAATATAATTAGCAGGTGTAAAGCCAATTAAATAATCTGGAAGCACAGAAAAGGCGCGCAGATTGTTTTCTGGAAAAAAGTGGAAGCATAAATAAGGTGCATGATCTGTTTCTGGAAGAATGTGAAAGCATAAACAAGGCGTATGATCTGTTGACAGTGGGATGCAGGAGCATAGACAAGGCGTGTGATTTGCTAGGAGAATGCTTCATGGAAATGTGGTCTTCTCTACCTGCGCCAGTGTTAGATTTGTTTTGACTTTCTTATACAGCCATAATTTAATGATTGACTCAACAAAACTAAGATGTATACATCCTTGTGAATAAACTTTAATGCTTTGAAAAGACAAGAAAAATACTTTTCCAATTTTATTCTGAATAGAACCCTTGCTGCCTAACTGCTAGCACTCCAGATCGCGTCCATAATAATTAACCTAGCATCTTATCTTATCATTCATGAATCTTATTCAGGCACAAAGGAACTCTAGTTAAAAAAAAGAATTGTTCTTGTGATGAACTACAATGTCAAACCAAGCGCATATTAATCACAACCTTTGGATTATTATCAAATAGATATCTTGCCTGAGCAAATTCTCAAACTCTACAATTACTCTGCTTTTGCGCAATAGGAAAAAGATGATTACATATTCTTCAAAGCTGGTGTACCTTGTACATTTAGAACAGGTAATCTCAAGGCTTCAATGCCAATGCCCAACCGATCTTGGGAGGCTTATCAAGGGCCTTTGTGTCAAACTCTCTAGAAAGACTTAACACAGATTTGGGCATGAACTGATGCTGAAATAGTGCACCAAGCTTCCCATGGTTGTTAAGCCTTGTTTTCACCGTGGTAAGATTTCAGAGATACTTTCTTGTCGAAGAAAAGGAACCAAAAGCATGAAAATACTTACAGGACAATCAATTTTAAAAGCTTTTGTGCACAGTATAAATACTACACAAAATAAATGTTTTGATCAATCTCAGCCTTAAATCCTCCTGCGCTTTTGGGAAATGTCCTAAATGAAAGCAAATCAATGCAAAATAAATAAATAAAAGGGCAGGAACATCCATCAAGCAGCAATGGTTGAAGAATTTGCATGAGATTTATGCCATAGCATATATCACAGCTGCAACATGAAAGATTTGAACATAAATAAACATAGAGCAAATACAATAGTCATTGACCCTCCTTCTAGCGCCAAATGTAGGCATCCTTTTAAAATCTGCAAACTAAACTTCAAACAATGGGTTAATGCCTTGCAAACTCTATCAAAATACCTCTATGAAATCCATTACAAATGCTTTCAAAATGCCACAAATGATGATAAAAAGACTAAAGCATTATGAAAACAAAAGCAAGCTACCTATTCCATAGTTGGATTGGTGTCACATGTGCTAGTGACCCTTTCCCAATCCTTGATCAAAGCTCAAAATGATAAAATGCAAATGGAGATGATGGAGTGATGATGAACAAGATCAAATCTCAAATGAAGAGAGTAACCTTGCATGAAATTGTGAAGGATTTGCTCAAAGATGAAGCATGTATTTAAAGATTTTTTCAAATGCTGAGAGTTGAAGAGGGACCAATGTGGGACTAAAGATTCTACCAATGATAGAAGGACACTTGTCATCATGTGATTAGTTGATGTATGTGCAAGATTTGGGAAAAGTTCCCATGAGAGGGAAAATTTGAATTCAAATTTTCCAATAAATGCTGATTTTGACTTTGGAAGGGGACATGTAAGAGACATGTAAGGCCTCATAAATGTTCTGTTTGGTGTACATGTCCACTTGGGGGGAAATTCAAACTTGGAGAATATTCTCCCTTTATGCCAAGTTGAAAATAAGTAATTTTGATAAATCAATTAAATGCAATTTCATGTGCAAGTGGCCAAATCTAGAGAATGCAAGTGGGTGAGTATTTAATCAGGGTTAGATTAAATAGATCATGATTATGCTGATTTAATGCTGATTAGATGATTTTGACTTTTAAGACTTAAATATTTGTTTTATTTAAATCAGAAAAGGATGGAAGATGCATGTTTGAGATTTTAATTAAATAAAGCTTGATTTATTTAATTAAACTATGATTGAGCTTTTGATGATAAGAACCGGATTTACTAGGTGAATGGATGTGATGCATTTGATTTATTTATTGAGCGGATGAATATGCATAATGCTATTTTGACGTGTCTACAAAAGGTTTTTATTTTTTCCTATTCGAAGGGTCACAACTTTTCACCTTTGAAAAGTCACAACCAAATTCATATCATCACTATTCATGAGAACCTAAATTGATTTATTTGTAACTTTTTAGATATGCTTGGGGAAAAGGAAATTCTTGAACTTTTAGTTGGTTATGTTTTTGTCATGCAAGTCTCTTGAAGTTGTTTATTGACTATTGTAAGCATGCAATTTTAATTTTTAAAGTTGCATTCTTCTAATTATTGGGTTCAAATTCATGTTTAGAAATAGGATGAATATCTATGAAGTTTGTTGTTGGGAAGGCTGATTTGTGGTCTCTTACTCTCCAATAATCCAATACCCTTATGATCTTTAATAGGAATTGTATGCCTTGAGTTTTTATTTGTGAGACTTCATTGTTACTTTCCATTTTCTTTTGTCTATAGTTCTATGATGATTTCTTTACCTACATAATATATGAAGCATGAAGCACACAAGTGAATGGTAGCATGAAGCAAACACATGAAGCATGAAGCATGAAGCACCAAGCATACACACGAATTTCCTCCATGAAGCACATGAAGCATGAAGAATGAATAATTACTATACTCATATGATTGATTTAATGTTCAATAATCTTATAGGAGAATAATGTTCAAAATTTCTTATATATTTACAATTATAGAAAAGAAGAGTGCATGGAAAACACTTGGATTTTAAATATTTGAAGTAAACCATCTATAAATATCTATTGAAGCATGGATTTATAATGAAAATATGGACACCATAAATAAAAAAGATTTGTATTAACAAAATAGCCATGTAGGAATACATCAATGCATGTTGATATAAGTATAAAATATATACAAAATAGCCATATAGGCTTACAATAATTCCATATAGGCATACAATGTCAAGTATATGCAATACAAAATATGGCCAAAAATTCCATATAGGAAAACAACAAAGGACCCCAATCAAAATTCATTTCCCTCTAACTGAAGGAAACAGATAGGTGGCCTTTGTTGGTTGGGTGGATGGCAATGCGTATGACACTTGTTTGCTTTGAATTTGAGGGCTACTCCTCCTATTTAGTTCCAAATCAAGTTTCACCTATTATAATAAGTAAAGATTTTTATATATAGAAATTACATTATAAAAAATGATATATTTAACAAAATAACCACTTACTGCTGCCAAACAATCTCTCTCCTCAAGTGAAAGATTGGCATGCTCAGGGTCTAACATACCAAATTCCTATAGAAACCATCCAAATAGAAATTAAACTATGAATCAATAATCATTTTATTTTTCAATAATAAATAGGTATAAAAATGAATGTAATTTGAAATATACTAATCTACCTCATACCCTCATGAAAGCCATCGAGCTGTCTATTGCAGAAGATACACCATGCTTAATTTCCCTATCAACATTGGGAGGTGTTTTTGCTTCCATCATATAAAAATAAAAAAACAAATTATTCGATTAGAAAAACTAGAATAGTGATGCAGGTCATGGCTTATAATGTATGAGATAATCAATAAAATTTTGAGTACTTATTGAACAATATATTTCTCACTATTATGCTTACTATTTTCCCTATCCATAGCTTGTTCGAAAGAACCTATTTTAGGCTTTTATCCATAGCAATTTCTTTGAGGAATTTTTTCAAATAGTTCATTTCCTTCTCTATTCTATTATGTTGGGATGGGGAGGATTGTATAGTGTGGTCTTGGTTATGAGATGGAGGGGGCTCATGAAAAGAAGAGGGAGGATTGTTTTGATCATGAGGGGAAGAGCATTATTAGATGGGGTGGAAGGTGTACTTTGAGACCATATTTTGAGAGTGATCATACAATGGAGTGGACGAGGTACTTTGATCTGGACAAAAAAGGATGTCATTAGATGAAGTGGAGGAGAGGGGGATGAAGGGATATCTTGCTCTTGAGATGGAAATATATCATTAGATGAGATGGAAGGGATATGTTGTTCTTGAGTGGAAATGGGATCATGCGATGGAAGGGGATCATATAATGGAGGAGAAGGGTTTTCTTGATCTTTATATGGAGGGGAGTCTATGTTAGCAGGCTTTGGATTAGGAGATTGCCATAGTTCATTTGATATGGATGGTGTGATGGGGGAGGAAGGTTTTATAGACTTTTCAACTTTGATAGATGGATTGATAAGGGATTCATTTAAGATTTAGGGTATTAGGGTTTATCTTGATGTGGGGGTGGTGAAGGTGGATGCATGATATGGGAAGATTGCACCACTTTGTTTTTGCATGGGGAAACAACCACCTTTGCACATATTCCTTGGAGGAAGTTATTATGAGATACATGGGATAACTTTTCTTGGTAATAGTGGGGTGATGTGGATTTTAAGGATGTGGGATATGAACAAGTGGAATAAGAGGTGGAAGCTTCCATGGATTGGTAAATTGAGTATGAGGATGACGACCTTGAAAAGGATTTGGAGGGGAATTTTGGCTAAAGGCTTGGTTTCTTTTGTCAAAGGAAGGGGAAGGATAATCAAGAGGATATGGATTAGGATTGGATGAAGGTATGGAGGATGTAACCTTAGCACCAATGCCAAGTAGACATCTAAGCATGGAATCCTTATAATTATGGAAGTAGTAGGTGAGGATAAAATTAGTGGTGGTGGATGGGGATGATATAGATGGGACTTGAGGGGAGATTTGGATGGGGGATTGGTGGAAAATTGGAGCATTTTGTTTATTAAAAATGGATTCAAGGTTATCCACAATTCTCTCATTGTCATCATTGGAATTATATTCGAGTTGGTCAAAAAGGATATCCTCATCATCATAAATATGGTTGGGGTTGGTTGGAATGGATAAAGTTGGATTAGAATAGATTAGGTTTGATGGGGGATATATTAGATGGTTAGAAATGGTGGAGGATTGATTGGAAGAAAAATTGGTATTGATTTTGGATGAGGATGTAAGTTAGGATGATGGATTAGAAATGAACTTGGGGATTGGAAGAATAGGATCTAAGGATGAAAATGGAGGATGGGATTAGAATTGGGGATCAAATCCAAGATCTTAAAATGATTTGATTTGATTAAAGAGGATTATTTATTCTTAAGGCAATGTGTTTCTTGAAAAAATGTCTCAAAGAAATGTGGTCTCATGGTGATGGAATGCCATTCCATCACCATGAGACCACATTCCTTTGAGGAATTTTTTCAAACAAATCATTGCCTTGTCTAGGCTATTGCTTACTATTATGTTTTGATAGATTTTTTCCAAGCATCCATAGTTTGTTGGAAAGCACTTGCATTAGGCTTTTAGCCATATCAAAAAGTAAACTGCTTAATAAAATGCTTTGGTAGGCCTGTATGGAAAATGTGGTAGCATAGACAAGGTGATGAGACCACATTCCTTTGAGGAATTTTTTCAAACAACTCATTGCCTTGTCTAGGCTATTGCTTACTATTATGTTTTGATAGATTTTTTTGAAGCATCCATAGTTTGTTGGAAAGCACTTGTGTTAGGCTTTTAGCCATATCAACAAGTAAACTGCTTGATAAAATGCTTTGGTAGGCCTATATGGAAAATGTGGTAGCATAGAAAAGGTGGTGAGTTGTTTGAAAAAATGCCTCAAAGAGATGTAATGTGGTCTCATGGTGATGGAAATCACCATGAGACTACATTTCTTTGAGGAATTTTTTCAAACAGCTCATTGCCTTGTCTATGTTATTGCTTACTATTATGCTTTGATATATTTTTTCCAAGCATCCATAGCATAGACAAGGAAATTAATTGTTTGAAAAAATTCCTTAATAAAATGTGGTCTCATGAAATTCCATGACAAGAAAATGTGATTGGAAGTTTCTCCTAGTTATTAGTTATGCTATGCAAAGTAATTGCATCACTGCTTATGTTGAATTTCTACAAAACTATTGTAATTGAAATTTTATCATCTATCAATATCTAGTTATTAGTTATGCAATGCAATGTAAGGCTTTTAGTTTGAAAGATGTACAATGAAATGTAATAAATGATAAGAATATAAACTACACAAATCTATTAAGTATAATTCAATAGTTAAACTCTTTATTCTATTCCCTAAGTGAAGGTTTGAACTCCACCACCACTGGGAGGTGTTGCTATGAAATCTCCAATATTAACCTATTCAATATCCAAAATCAGATATTAGAATACCATCCATATAAAAATGCTATTCACATGTAATATTTATATTTTTTTACATGTAGATGTCATGGAGTAATAAGGAGGTGGAGGGATAGTGAAAATAGTATGAACACTATGACCTTGAAATTTAATTACAATCATTGAACTAAATTAGTTAATTTTGCATTTCAAAAAAAAATTAATAAATAAAATTCAATGAACATGCTAACATTTACTTGAGAATCAAGACTGAAAGCCTCACTCAACATGGCATATGTCATTTCCAACTAATCAGTTGTAGACATAACTTGCACACCAACATCTTGACTATCTATGGGGTCATATTTACAAGTGGACCTGAAATATTAACAAATATGGGGTGGAACCCTACTCCTACACGTCTCCCCTAGCTCACACTATACTATAGGACTCTCATGCTCTATAATACTCTAGGTCAGAGAGCTAATAGATTGTAGAGTATCCACCTCAACAATCACAATGGAAGGGATATCAACATGATCATAACCCAGTCTAGTGAGTGCTCATCTCACTAGTTGTTGAGGATCAAGACGTGCCCTTGGTCTATCCTGTGTTGACCCACCACCTCTCCCCTGGAAGTCTCACATATCAAAATAGTTGGGGATTTTGTTAAGGAAAAAATTGCAATAGAGTTTCCTCAAGAAATATTGGGGAACCTTATGTAATACCCTACCACGTAACCCTAGAGGACGCAAACACAACAAAAGTGTAACATTTTATTTTTTTTATAAAGTTTAATTAATAACAAGTAAAGTGAACTACACTTAACACATGCATCCTCTAAGGTGCGCGACAACACTTACATTCAAATCCCATAATTTATGAAAAGTAAACTAATCCATAGCATATAAATAATACTCATGAAATAAATAACATACATCTAAAGCACTAAACTCATCTCATTAGATACAAAGTACATTAAAGAATCATCCATAGATTGCATTCATTCTATAAAGCAGTTACAAGACTCATTCCCAAAATGAAGAAGATCATATAATAATGTTACAATTACATTGATACAATAATCCTCCTCAAATACAAATGAGGTGTAGTACATAAACAAAGTATCTAACTGATACAAAAGAACATAAGAAATAGTACAAATAAATTGGTACACAAGATCTCTCCAATTTGGAAGATCTCACCATCACAAATATGAAATGGGAACCCAACAGTGTAAGGTGCATGTTCCACCCAACCAAGTGGTACCCGAAGGCCCACCCCCCATGCTAGGAGATAGTTAAAGGGCTTCCTAGAAAAAACCAATAACCTCTAAACACATGCAAAAAACAATACTATACCATACAAGAACAATACATACATAAAGGTTATATTACTTCTAGAGTAAAATAATCAGGTATATCAACTACACAATACATATTGTTGTCATAGGAGGAGTGTCATTACAAAGTTGCATGAGTTACCCTGGAAAGTCTTCCTAGCCCCCAACCCCCCTCTTGGTTTACCCTGGTAGCCTCTCACAATCCTCGGCCCTACATGCAAACCAATGTAGAATCAAATATCTTTCAAAAAGACAATATAATGATCTTTCCATTCTAGGCCTTCTCATCTCATCCCAAGTCTAAACAAGCCCTTGAGCCCATGATGAGGCACAATTAATAAGTTATATGATTTAAGCTACTCGTTCCCCTAATACAATTATTTAATTTTCACTAAATTAACTAACTCTCACATGAGTTACCCTGGTACCACTTTGTGCACCGGCCCCATTGAGAGCCACTCTCCTACTAAAAACATAAGGATCTAATCCAAAACCCAAGGGATAACACAGTGCAAAAAATGGATATTAAATCCCAATCCAAAATATAAGAGGAAACACATCCCATTCATAGTAATCGAGTGTTTAAACTAAATCACAACCAAGTGTACTACCCAAGGGAAATCAAAGGTTGAACCATAAATCACAACCTCCTCATAAAATAACATTATCTGGAAGACTTACAAAATCACAACTAACATATTTTCCAACGTACGTAAACAGAAGATATCACAATTCAATAAGCAATTCAGGTAGGAAATAAAGCTACCATTAGGATTTCCTAAATCCAATTCTCATTTCAAGAAAATATAATAATACATCGCTCAAATAAACTATCTTATTACAACTTCATTTACAGTAAATAAAGAAATTAATTCTATTTGTTTATTTCAATTAGGCAGGAAATAAAGCTACCATTAGGATTTCCTAAATCCAATTCTCATTTCAAGAAAATATAATAATACATCACTCAAATAAACTATCTTATTACAACTTCATTTATAGTCAATAAAGAAATTAAATCTATTTGTTTATTTCAATTTCCGCATTACATCTAAATAAAAATCAATTTCCTCTTTCATATCATATCATTTAAAAATTATCTAACTTGTGCAATTACATGCACCTGTTATAGAAATATCCATTTAGATATATATATTTAAATATATACATAATTATATATGCATTTATATATAATTATACATATATATATCTATAACGTATATATATAAATATATAAATATATATGAATATATATTTTCATATATTTATATATATATGCATATAAACATATATTATATTTTATATATTTTGAAACCATATAATAAATCAAAATCAAAGGCGAATGAAAAGTCTTAGCATCAATTAATCCCCATTTGTGTTTACACAACCAACCCCTCATAATGGGTGCAACTTGTGAAGGCAGCACTAGGAACTGCCTCCACAACATCGCCTCCCTATGGGGACAACTATGGGGGTAGCCCCTAGTGTCATATAACCTTGAAACTATAAATTTTATTCCATAAAATTTCCTGCAAACTTCATATCCGAGATCGTTGTATGGATTTCAATCTAGGTTTTTTCAAAATAAAATTTTATCAAGAACTTTCTTCAACTATATATGTATATATATATATATATATATATATATATATATATATATATATGTAAAAGTATACATATTAATATATATAAATATATCAAAATGATTTCTCCAGATGAGCAATATTTTCACAATTTCTTTTTTTATAGGAAAAGATTAACAAATTTACTAGAGGTTTTCACTTTCCCAGCCAAATAAAACTAATTGGGAAAAACAAAACAAAACATCTTCTATAGGAAGATATTTTCCCATACAAACAAGATTTTCCACAAATTTTGACAGGAAGATTTTAAACCCATTCCTACAAAGATTTTCCAAATCTTCTAGTGTTTTCCTTTTGGGATTTCTTTTGTTTAAAAACAATTCCTATAGAGGTTTTCAAAATTCTCTATAAAATCTTTCTGGGTATTCTATTTTTTAAAATCAATTTCTATAGAAGCTCTAAAATTTTCATGGAAATTTTCCAAACATAGTAATCTTAAAGCTTCTACATAGATAACATATTCTTCTTGTACAAGCAATCTTCCCAATTTGAATATAAATAAAAACAATTTAAAGAACCTGTTTCTGAATACTTGAGGAAATGATGTTTGAAGTAGAGTTTTGCCTTCAAATTCCAATTTACCAAAGTTTCTTCCAAATTATCCACTTTTCCAGAAAGAAGAAAACAAAACTAGAACCAAAATTCTATAGAACTTCTTTTTCAATTTTCAACAACCTCCCAAAAATATCTTTTCTCATTGTCATAAAGTAGCCTCTTTCCTCTTATAGTTAATGCAATTAATCTTTCCGAGAATTAATTCCCAACAATAGTGTTTAATTTTTCTAACACATGTCACAAATGTAATGCCCCGTCTAAATAACCTAAGAATGTTGCAAAAGTTTTATAAAGGTGTAATAATTTTTTTTTAAAGTATTAATATAATGTTAATTAGTTGCATACATTCTTAGGTTAAATGACGTTACACTACTTTAAGTTGTCCATAAGCGACTTAAGTATTTCACATTGCTCCCAATTAAATCATAACATAAGATAACATTGCATAATATTTAAAATTTTCATTCATGATAACATATTAGAGTACAAACCATTTTTCTATACATTGCATTGATAAGATAATACATTGCTCATCCATCTGATGAGATAATTCAAATATCAGTTTCAATTTTACAAAAGATCACCTCTTATACAATTGAGGGATAATTTTACATTTCAAGTTTTACAAGATACAAGGATGAGAATATAGAAGAATTCCATGTGCGAGCTCTCCATCATGAAGCAATCAATGCTACAATCGAACTGGGGACCCAACGGAGTAAGGTGCACGTTCCACCCAACCATGTGGTACCCGTAGGTCCACCCCCCGTGCTAGGAGATAGTAATAAGGCTACCTAAACCAAATCTACTAACCCTAGACACTAGTACATACAAACTATAGGTTACATTGCTTCCAGATTGGACAAATGATTTGATACACAATCACAAAGTTTAAATGTTATTCTAGGTGGAGTGTCATCACAACGATGCAATGGTTACCCTGGTGTTTCTTTCTAGGTCCCGGCCCCCAATCCTTGGGTTACCCTGGCAACCTCTTACGAAACCCGGCCCCTATTGCATGCATTTGCGGAATCGAATGCCTCTTAAGGAAACGAGACAACGATTTGCCATTCCAGGCCTTCTCAACTTATACTCATAACTGTAGAAGCTTATGAGTCATAAACGAGGCATAAGCATCTTATTACATATTTTAAATCTATCTACTGTGTTCTTTAGTTTTCACTGACTTACTTAACTAATCGTAAGTTACCCTGACACCACTTTGTGTGTCGGCCCTTACGACTAGCCACTCCCCTAAACATAACAAGGTTACTAAGTTTACAAGATTAGGGTTTACAAAGTGCACAAAAGATCTACATAAAACTGCCAGTATTACCACAACAAAGGTCTCAAATTCATTTACGAAATTCAGTGCACTACCCTAGATTGTTCAAGCACAAGAAGCCATAGTTTAATTTACTTCCCAAGAAAGAACTGTATCTGGAAGACTTTTGATAAGACATAAAATGAAAAATCCCCATTTGCCCAATACAAAATTAAATCCAATAAATCAATTACAGTTCTACCATTTGGATATTTTAAATCCATATGTGTTCTTTTGAAAACATCATGTTTATATATAATGCTAATAAGAATTTAATTTCTAATTCAATAAAAATAACAACAGTTTTCTGTAATCATTTTCTCCAATTTTCACTAATGCACCATTTATTGAATTCCACAATTTAATATTTTTTTTAAATCACATATCATATTTCAGAAAAAAAAATAAAAATAAATAAATACATAATTTAATTTTAAATCAATTTTCCAAATATAAATATACAATTTTAACATTCATCTATTTCCATGAAATCTACCACATTTAAATAAATATATATATATATAATTAATTTAACATATACATATATATATATATATATATATAACTAACATATATATATATTATTTAAAATAAAATTTATACTAATCAATAAAGAATACATAAAAATGAAATAGTATTTTCG
>VDFB02037534.1:0-15577 GCA_007258455.2 Sequoia sempervirens | reverse complement strand
TTTTAGCAATCAAATTTCATGGCTACAATGAATATATTTGAGTGGGTCATCATGTATATGCATGATGTAGGCTTCAACTTGTTGCATTGTAATTCATAACCATATGTCCCTTGATGTGAAGGGCTACCGATGAATGATGCCTTTGTACTTGTTGATTTGTGTATAAGAAATATTTTATATAAAAAGATTGTAGATGATTGATTGATTTACAACAATTTGGTTGTTTGTTATTACACACAAAGATTGGTTTATGACACAAATGTTTGAAAGAGATTGCGTATCTAGTGTTTTTCCTGGTTCCTTACTGAAATTGTATGGTTTGTTATCTACAAGATCATTATCGCTGTTTGGAGGGTTTTGTGGAGAATTAGTGCTTTTGCTATATGAGCATTGTTAGAAAATAATAGCTCATTTTTAGTGTCCTGTGTTTTATTTTGTGCATTATGCAAACAAAATTACTTGAAAATTGAAATGATCTAAGACCTTTTAACTATAGTGCAAGGTGATAGAAAACAATGCAGGAGATTACTACAACCATGGAGAAGTAGGAAACTCATTCCTTTGCTTAGAAGTTGGCTGAGAATTGTGAAGTGCTTTTCCCATGTTTGTAGGTCTTGAAGACAAATGGCATATATCATAGAACCTCATCGTCAACCACCAAAAATTGTATTGTACATAACCAATCTCTTGAGTTAGTGATTTTCATGTGTCATAAAATAGTTTTTGTATTATAAAAAATATTTTCCCACAACATGCAGTTTTTCATTATGTTACATTCGGCCACAAGGTATATCATTAACCAACAACAAATGTACTTAATCCAATCGACCTTTTAAGTTACAAGTCTTCTTTCATTGTACAAAAAAATTATGTTGTGAAACCATTTAGCATAGCATACTGATTTAAATAAAGTTCCAATTGTTCATATTCAAATCTTCTTGCATCGCATCATCAATTGACCTTTGCTATAAATAGTTTGTCTTAAGAAAAACAATTTACATTTTTCTTGTGCTTTTTTCCCCTGCCCTTCAATATATTGCCAGAGTGCATCCTGCTATCGACATAACCATTGCACCTCGTTGAGTTGCAAGCGCTAGTTTTTACAATTTTTAAAGTTAGGTATTTAATATGTTCACTTTAAAAAAAATAAATTATATTTGAAGAGCATAAAATTCTAGTTTTTAATTGGTTCAAAACCAACTTATTAATAACTAATTAACAAAATGAGTTACGAACTGATTGCAATAGTAGTACTATGCCTGATGACAAGTACTAATAAAGTAAATAAATTAATATATTTCTAGAAATAATTATATAATTTTTTTCAATATTATGTTTAGTAATTTATAATTAAAATGAAAAAAAAAAATCATTATATATGATTCAAAATAGTAATACAAAAAACTTGTATAATTACTTTTAAATACATATTAATTTATTTATATAATCTATTAAAAAATTATATTCAGTATATATAATTTAATTATATAATCATATGAAAAAAAAGAGTGATGAAATTTTTTATATTTAAGAAGATTTTTTTAACATTGTCTTCTATGTAAGAAGAGGAAAATTGAAATCAAAATAATTTAATAGGTGTGTTTCATATTGTTTCGAGACTTCAAAAATTTCATACTAAAGAAGACTTAACTAGTTTGTGAATTAAACTACAAAGATTTTATTAAAGTTTACACTAGACTTCTATAAAAGGTATCATCTCTATGAATGTGATGTCCCCTACCTTGATTTTCCCATGAATTCGCCTATTGATCACAAATTGCAACAAATTATAGTTAGGGTTTCACCTTACTAAGTATCTCTTTTAATGAAGTAATCTTGGATTGGGATCTTGCATTCACCACATGAACACTATATGCAAATATGTATATATTGTTAGGGTTAGACAATTGCATTACATCTAAAGATTATTTGCAAAACAACCACATTAGAATTATGGGAGAAGGGACATGATGGGTCTACCCAAAGCCATATGCCAAGCCTAAGAGGGTGTATACCACAACCCTCCCCCTTAGCGACTTGTATTTGCTTTCTCCATCAAGCCTCGACTCCTGGAAAACACTTGCCAACTCATGGGATTGAGTGGGGGTTGTATGCGGTTCACATGACTCTCCAGGTAAGTGCCCTCTAGTCCTAGGAGCCATTATTGACACTCTAGGATAACTTACTAGCCTTGCTTACCTACTCCACCCCAAGCCCTTCCCACAAGAGGAGTGCAGAAAGTCCAATCCATTTCTAATTATAGCATAGGAAAATATGCATGTATACATTATATCAAACAATAAGCTTAAGAATGAGATTAACCAAAAACATGACAATAAGCATAAGCATATACAGATCAGATATATCTAAAAATCGTAAGTATGCATATTTAATAAGATTTGGTAGAAAGATACACTTGAATGCATATATATGTGTGGAATATATGATAGCAACAAACTTTTCTGAAATACTGACTGATCTTTTCCTTAGTTTAATATATGTTTTTCCTTCTCTAATTCAATGCCTTCTCTACCTTGAATGGTTCCTCCTTTATACCACAATGGGTTGAGGATCATAAGCTTTCAGATATTGCTTGGCCTAGGGCCACAACTTCTTGTTGATGCTGATTGGAATAATTAATTTATTAATATTATTCTTGTGAATTACCATATCCTCTTTAGATTGTCTGTTGCCTCTTAGTTATCTTCTTAATTTTTATTTAGAGGGACGATCAACATCTTTTAATTAACTATTTTCTTGCTCAGTTGTACCTCTTCATACTCGTATCCTTTCATAATACCATAGCTGCCTTATGTCTTTTGTTTTGCGTTTTAATTTCCTTCCATGATTGGGTCAGTAATTGGGTTCTTCTTGTTAATTAGTATCATGATTTTAATTTTATGGGGGCATGACAGTCATCCCCTCCCAATTTTGCTTACCCTCAAGCAATTTCAAATTCAGATGGTTGAAGATCTCTTCACTTCCCATGTAGCATCCTCCTCGGGTAAACTTGTCCATTTGATCAAGAATTCTGGGATAGTCTTTTTCCTTAATTCTTCTCTCTCATATTGAGAATTGCTTCAGGCTCCAAGATTAGTTTTCCCTCGTTGTCAAGTAGGGGTAATTCTAAACATGGGGCAATTTTTTTCCCTAATACTTTCTTCAATATTCATACATGAAAGATGTTGTGAATGCGACTATTCTCAAGCAATTCCAATTTGTAAGCTACTTCACCGATCTTCCTTAGGATCTTATAAGGCCCATAAAATCAAGGTTTTAGTTTTTCGTCACTGCTTATTTTGATGGTTGATAGCTCATATGGTTGTAGCCACAAGAAAACCAATTCTCCAACTTCAAATGTCCTCTTTTTGTGGTTCCAATCAACATAGACCTTTTGTTTGATTTTGTGCTTGATGTAGATTTTCCTTGAGGGTGTTCATAATGTTCATACTCTGTTGCACAAAATACTTTGCCCCTAATACTTGACTTTCTTGTGAAATTAAACTATTGAAGGTGGTTGGTTTGTATCCATACAATGCTTTGAACAAACTCATCTTGATTGACATGTGATGATTAGTGTTGTAGCAATATTCACCAAGATGCAACCATTTGACCCATGCATTTTGTTGGTTGGTGACATAATTCCTCAAGTATCCCTCGACCCACTTGTTAACGATTTCAGTTTTTCCATCCATTTGTGGGTGGTAACTTGTATCAGGTGTAAGATCAATCCTTGCTAATCAAAAGAGCTCTTGCTAGAATTGGCTAAGGAATCGACTATCTCGGTTGCTGACTATATTCCTTGGTAGACCATGTAATCTAAAGATTTGTTTGAAGAATACTTCTGCTACTTGGGGAACCTGATGCTTTGTGGAGATTGCGAAGAAGTGGGTGTACTTGGTGAGGTGATCCATTATTACATAGATTCAATCCTTCCCTTGAACTTTGGGCAATCTTGTTATGAAGTCCATTAAGATGCTTTCCCATTTTTGTTTGGAATGGACAAAGGTTGTAGAAGTCCTGCTAGATGATTTTGCTCAGTTTTGTTTCTTTGACAGGTCATACATTCTTGTATGTGTTTTGTACATCTTTCTTGAGGCCTTTCCACGAGTATCTCTCCCTCACTCGCTTATAGGTTTTATAGTACCCTTGGTGGCCTGCTAATGGATTGTTGTGGTATTCTTTAATGATTTTTCCCTTCATGTTTGAGTTGGGCACAATGAATATCCTATTTTTATATAGGATGAGCTCTTCCATTGCTTTGTACTCTTCATTGGGTAATTTTCCTTCAAGGATATTATTAGCCTGGGGGTCTTTGAAATATTCTGCAAGATTCCATTCTTCCAATCTGTGGCTATTCTGGTTAGGGTGTTCAAGTGGGGTCGTCTTGATAAGGCATCTGCCACCACAATATTTGTCCCTTTCATGTACTCAATCTCAAAATTTTAAGCTTGTGTCTTGCTTACCCAATTCTGTTGTCTATCATTTAGGTTTTTTTGATTCATGAAGTACCTTAGGCTATTGCGATCTATTTTAACATTGAATTTCCTGCAAACCAAGTATTGATGAAACTTTGCTAAGGTGTGCATGATGGCTAGCATCTCTTTATTGTAAATTGAATAGTTCCTTTCAATCTTGGTGAGCTTGTGACTTTCAAATGTGATGGCGTGCTTATTTTGCATAAGGATTGTTCCAATTCATTCTCCAGATGCATCACACTATAGTTTGAAGGGTAGTGTGAAATTGGGGATGGCTAAAATAGGGCATGAGCTGATTGCTTCTTTTGGTCTTTCGAAAGCCTATTGGGACATTTTAGTCCATACAAAGACCCCCTTTTTTGTTAAGTCTATGAGTTGGGTGACAATTTTGGAGAATACCTTCACAAAGTGTTTATAATAACTGCGTAGTCCTACGAAGCCCCTTAGCTATTTTAGGGCTTTGGGTTTTGGCCATTCCTTGATTGCTGTAATTTTTTCTTTGTCTACACTTACCCCTTGTGCATTGATCTTGTGAACTAGAAAAAGGATCTCTTCTAGGAAAAACTCACATTTTGAAGCTTTAGCATACAAGGATTCTTGTTCCAAAATGTTTAGGACTTCCTTAATGTGCTTGAGATGTTTCCAAAATATATGATTCATACATGATTGAAATGTTGCTGGGGCATTTATGAGTCCAAAGGGCAGGGCTAAGAATTCGAAGTGCCCATAATGGCATCAAAAGACAGTTTTTGGAATGTCTTCTTTTCTCATCCTTATTTGATGATATCCCAATCAAAAATCAATTTTGGAGAAGTATTTGGCTCTATGAGTTCGTTGATTAATTCATCAATTATGTGTATAGGGTAGTGATTTTTAATTGTTTTCTTGTTTAAGGCTCTATAATCTATACACATTTTCATAGTACCATCTTTTTTCTTGACTAGTACTACGGATGATGCAAAAGGGATGAAACTAGGCTGTATATGGCCCATTTTTAGTAGTTCCTTAATAGTTTTTTCAATTTCTTCCTTGAATTTGTGGGGGTGTCAGTATGGCGTGGTAATTACTAGTTTTTCCCCCTTTTCCAATTCTATTGTGTTCTCAAACCCTTTTTTTGGGGGTAGCCCCAGTGGAATATCATTAAATACTTTCTTATGTTCGCTCAAGGTTGGTGGGATGTCAATGTGAATTTTTTTGCCATGTGAGGAGGAAATTTCAAGGATCATACATTGTGCAACCCACTCTCCTTGGTCATGTCTAAAAATCCTTTCCATTCTTTTGCATGAAACTAGTTTTGGAGATCCATCAGGTAACCCTTTCAAGGTGACTTCCTGTCCCTCATGTTGGAAGAAAATTGTTGAGTTTGGGAGGTCAAACATGAAGCATCCTAGAGATTTATCCAATGAGTGCCTAATATTACATCAACATCTAATGGTACCACATAGAAATCCTCTTTAATAGGGTGTTTCCCTAAGGTCATTTCTAGTTGGGGTACTATTTTAGTACATTGAACCCCGACTCCTGTAGCAATGGCCACTGCAAATCCTTTAAAGTTCTTAGTTCCCAACTTCATTTTTGTAACTAGTCTCTCATCAATGAAATTGTGGGATGCCCCACTATCCATGAGAGTGATAACCCTCTGTCCTTTGAGTGTGCTTTTAATTTGGAATGGGCGATGCTTGGAGGTTTGAGAGATGGTGGCCAAAGTTATGTGTTTTTCATCTTCGTACCTTGCTTTCTTGCTAGGGTTCTCTTCCTCTTTGGTAGTTGCTTCCATTTTATGGGCACAACCCCCCTTTTCACATATGTGTCCGTGTTCCCATTGTCCTTTACACTTGAAGCACAAACTTCCTTTTTTAAGGTTATCTTGTTGTCGAAATTCATGGCCATGATCCCATTTCTCATTACAATGAAAGCATGTTCTTCCTTGGGATTCATTTTTATGCCTTGCATCTCTATGAGGGTATTTGGAGTGGGTGTTAAGGTTCTTGGGTTTGTATTTTGATGGTTTATTCTCGAATTTCATTGCCTTTTGAATTGTCTCTTCTAGAGTGGTTGGTTCTAGGGAACTTACTAAGTTCCTTATTGATTCTTTCAATCCCTCCACAAGTTACAAGTAGGTGAGTCTCCCTTGAGAGATCTTAGGTACCATGACAACTAGTTTATGGAATTGAGTGGCATAGTCTTCTATGGTTTCATATTGTTTTAGTTGGGTTAGCTCTTTGAAGTACCATTCGGGGTGTTTTTGGTCAAACCTTTTGATAAATTTTTGGGTGAATTCATCATAGGTGTTTATGTGTTGGCGGCCTTGGGTAATGAGGCCATGGTGCCACCATTTGTGGGCCATTCCTGTTAAATGGAGTATGACAAACTTAATGGCATTTTCTTTCATCATGGGGCTCAACGATAGATAGGTGTCCGATTTTTGGACCCATGAATGTGTCGTAATTTTTCTTGTTCCATCAAAACTAGGAAGGGTTATCTTGCTCACCCTTTCCTTTAGGTTTTTGTCATGTTTCCTTTTTCTTTCCTTCCTAGGGGTGGATCTCATTTTGGCATCCCAATAGTCTTTAAAAGGGACATTCCTCCTAAGTTCAAGGTTAAGTCTATTGTATGCTTTCACGATTCCATCAACATTATCTATGGGTGGTTCGTTTGCTTCTTCCATGTGTTCCTCACTAAGTAGGAAGGGAGGTCTTATTGGCCTAGTGTTGGGTACCTTTGGGGAGGTGGGGCTATAGTTCTCAAAGTGATTAGAGTTAGCTTCCCTTCCATTATGGTTGCTCATATTTTGAATAGCTTAGAGGAGGAGTTGGGTGGTTCTTTCATTCCTCTCATTTTGATCCATAAGGGTTTGAGTGGTCTGTTCCATGAAGGTTCTTATTTCGTTGCTCGTTTGCTCGCTCATGGTGTTGCTTTTTGTAAGATTCCTTCTTTTCCTTTCTAAATCC
Source organism: Sequoia sempervirens (assembly GCA_007258455.2). Lineage (NCBI taxonomy): Eukaryota > Viridiplantae > Streptophyta > Pinopsida > Cupressales > Cupressaceae > Sequoia > Sequoia sempervirens. The sequence goes on along the minus strand of VDFB02037534.1, from coordinate 8,148 downwards.
CTTTGACTACTTTGCATCAACTACCTTTCACAAGATGACAGGAAAGATGCTCTGATATCACTTGTGATGTCCCCTACCTTGATTTTCCCTTAAATTCGCCTATTGATCATAAATTACAACAAATTAGGGTTAGGGTTTCACCTTACTAAGTAAAAATCTCTTTTAATGAAGTAATCTTGGATTGGGATCCTACATTCACCACATGAACACTATATGCAAATATGTATATATTGTTAGGGTTAGACAATTGCAATGTGTCTAAAGATTATTTACAAAGCAACCACATTAAAATTATGGGAGAAGGGACCTGATGGGTCCTCCTGAAGCCATATGCCAAGCCTAAGAGGGTGTATACCACAGTCATCCCCCTTGGTGACTTGTATCTACTTTCCCCATCAAGGCTTGACTCTCGAAAAACACTTGCCAACTAATGGGATTGAGTGGGGGTCGTAAGTGATTCACATGACTCTCTATGTAAGTGCTCTCTAGTCCTATCAGTCATTATGGACACTCTAGGATGGCGACTACTAGCCTTGCTTAACTACTCCACCCCAGGCCCTTCCCACAAGAGGATTGCATAGAGTACTCCAATCCATTTCTAATTCTAGCATAGGAAAATATGCATCTATAAATTATATGGGGCAATAAGCTTAAGCACTTGAATAACCAAAAATTTGACAATAAGCATAAGCATCTATAGATCAGATATATCTATAAACCGTAAGCATTCATATGTAATAAGAGTTGGCAGAAAGATACACCTGAATGCATATATATGTGTGGAATAGATGACAGCAACAAACTTTTCTGAAATACTAGCTGATCCGCTCCTTAGTTTTATATCTATTTTTCCTTCTCTAATTTGATGCCTTCTCTGCCTTGAATGATTCCTCTTTTACACCATGATGGGCTGAGGATCATAACCTTTCAGACATTGCTTGGCCTAGGGACACGAATTCTTGTTGATGCTGATTGGAATAATTAATTTATTAATATTATTCTTGTGAATTACCATATCCTCGTTAGACTGTTTGCCACCTCTTAGTTATCTTCTTAATTGTTATTTATAGGGACAATCAACATCTTTTAATTGAGTAACCGTTGTCTTGCTCAGTCGCACCTCTTCATACTCGTATCCGTTCATAATACCATTGCTACCTTGTGTCTTTTTCTTTTCCTTTTAATTATTTTCCATGATCGGGTCAGTAAATGGGTTCTTCTTGTTAATTGGTATCATGGTTTTAATTTTACGAGAGCATGACAATGAAAATATTGTATTAATTTTGCGGGTATATTTATTTATATTAATATATTGATAAATTTTCCCAACATAAGGATAGATTGAGATGAGAAACTACTAAAACTTTCTTATTCACAAAGTAATCTGAAAACACCTTAGTTTTGTATTGGAAAAGTATAAAAATGATTTTAAAGAGTGGTTGTAAAAAGTACTAAAAATGCATTTCTTGAGTAGTTAAAGTACTAAGTAGTGATGTTTTGGTGGTGTGGGATTGATTCTTGATATTTTGATGGCGGCTGTATCTTCTTGGTTTCAAGATATTTCTTCTACTTTCTTCTTTGGAGCTATTGGGATTACAATTGAGTGTGTGTAAGCCATGAATGATCTTCATTTAGGATATGGTTGTCATGATGCCATGTGTATCTTGGTATTACAATTTAGTGAGAGCTTTGGTAATGATGTGGATTCATCACTTGATGACGGATGATCTCTTGAGGTGGTTGTTGGTGTCATGGAGAAGCTTTTGGATCTTGCTACTACAATGAAAATTATTTTAAATGTTTAGTTTCATTGTTAGGAGATGGTTATATTCATGTAATTGGAGATGTTGACATCTTGATTATCCATGGAGGACTCTTCAAGTCTTTGGTTCATGTTTCAGTTCATGACTTGTTTCTTTTGATAGGGGATCCTTGGTTTAGAGTACAATTGTTATTGTGTCATGATGTACTCTTGATTCTAGCTTGTAGTTTTGGTATGATAGAGTTTCTCTTAAGACCAAGATATGTTCATTAGAGCATGTGATCTCCTAGGAGGAGATGTTAGATCACAGTGTCATGATTGGGTTCCTAATTTTGCAGTTGGAGCTTTGACAATGGTCTTATTAGTTCTCTTGGTATTGAGTATATTGGCTATTTGATTGGGAGCTTCATGATAGTGTTGTGTCACATTTGAAGCTTAGCATGGATTGATTGGTTTCATATCCTCATGGATACTTGGAGACATAGGTGAGGTTGGAGTTCTCTTATGATTAGAGACATTCATTGAGACAATTACTCTCTGATTAGGTTTCAACAAGAAGCTTGAGGAGCCTTTACTTGGATATGGATACAAGTTCATGATGGACCTATGAAGGAGATCGTTCTTGAAGCGAGCCATGATGAATTGGTTATCCTGGAGGAGCATTCTCATTCCCCACTCTTGGTTTACTTGAAAAATAATCATCTGAGAGGTATATGCCCATTGCTTTTCAAATGCATTATGCTTTATGCTTTGTCTTGTCATGGCTATGGATATTGAGCTATGGTTATACTAGTTTTGGAGGATACATTGAAGGAATGATTGGTGCTTATCTCCTTGTGCATATGAGTTCATTTATGATTTCATCCATTGATGAGGATTTATGAAATGTTATTGGGATTATTCCCTTGGTTTGGGAATGGATTTGATTTTGATCTTCCTTGATTAGAGAGGATTACATCCATGATGGCTTATGAGATACATATGTTTTATTTGATCTTGGAGATTGAGCAGTTGGGTATTATTGAGGATTTTTATTTGGGTTTGTGAAGGATATCATAATTGTCACAACTTAAGTATTTATAGGTGTGTGTAGAAGGACATGCTACATGCTTTGATTTGCATGTTCTCTCTTTGGTCTTGTTCTTATTCTTGGAAGTTTGTATTCACATGACACTAGATTTGAGGTTTGTGTGGAGCTATGGTGATCACTCTATTTGTGATTATGCATTTTTCACTATTCTTTGGTGACAAGATGGTGATTCCTTGATCTCTTTCTTTTGTTGAGTGTGGAGAACTTGGGAGAGTTATGGAGACTAGTGGTGAGAGTTGTAGTGCAGTAGAATTATTTGCAAGTTTTACATATCTTTGTGGATGTTCCTTGGTACTACATGAAATTGGTGACACCTTCTATGTGATGCGATTGGTATACTTGGTATGCCTTGATTATTTCAGATTTGACATTACCTATGCAATGGGAGTTCTTGGATGTGTATGTTCTTTATTGATAGGTTTGACACATGGAGCTTGTGATTGAAGTTTATGAGTTTTATATGTTGTTGACATGAGTTCTAATGATGTTTGTATACTTTTAAGGTATGGATGATTGGATGGATTAAAATTTTCTATGGTTGCTATTTCCAGTCATGTGGGTTTTTCCTTCATTTGACAACAAAATGGAGCCTTTGTTATCACTTGGATTTGATGCTTGTGTTCTTTGGATTGGTGCATATTCACTTTGGTTTTTTCCTTTTCTTCCATAGGGGGCATGTTGGATGATGATAGGATTTCTTGCTTGATATGGTGGAAATATTGGATGTTGTTGTAGGTATTTTGATGGAGCATGAGAGCATGCTAGAGATTCATGTGGTTTAATGTATAGTGTTACACCCCGTTGTGTTATTACCTATGTACTTTTACCTAGTTGGGTGAAAATGATTTAAATGTATATGTTTATGCTTTATGTATCTTGGAAATATAATGATTGAATGTTTGATTCAATTTGATGGTTTATAATGATTCTAACTATGAAATATATGATGCAAATGGTTGTAATTGATTCGTCTAACTACTGTTGCAATGTACTAAGTTGGATGTAGGGACATAAACAAGCCTTCGAAAGAGAGGGGAAGTATTACTCAGGAGAAGAACTTGGTTTGGTAACCCTTAATGACCCTAACTGAGCTTTCACACACTCACCTCTAGTTTAGTGAAGTCAAGTCAATAGTTTGGGAAATGGTAAGTTACCCTTAGCTCTGTTTGTGTATGATTTAGAATACGTTATGATCTTGTCTGTGAATGTTTTTGATTTGGGTTATGTTATTAAGTCTCATTATCATGTGTGAGTTCTTCTTTATGTGTTTATATTTAAATCGATGAGATATATACATAAAATGTATATATGTGTATATATGTACATGTCTATGATAAACTCATACACATGAGTAAATACGTGGATGAGTATACACAGATAGACGTATCTACACATGCTCATGGACAGATTACCCATATGCATGGGAATATCGATTAGACAGAGGTGACATATATATATACACTACGTGTATATATATATCGATCGATGGGATGGTGAATATATGTGTTTGAATGATAAGTCAATGATATATATATATATATATAATATGTATATATATTAATGTATGTGTATGTATTTATGTTAACTGGAATGTACATACAAATATATTAATTTATATACATATGTATCAATATATATATAAATATGCATGTATTATTATTATGTTGAATATGTAAATATGTGTATATGAATTCAAATGACAAATAAAGTATTTTTTATATAAATATATACATATACACACACACACACATATATATATATATCATGTGTAGCGCCCATACACAACCCTAGAGGAAGTTGTAATTAACTACACAAACGTACTAATTTTTATTTTTGTTTAAGTACAAATAACATGCAAGTTCACTACCCATTGCAACAACCTCTAAGGTTACGAGACTAAGATTACTTTAAAACCCAAACAAGAAACATGAATTGAAACCATATCATTTAATTACTTAACAAATTAAGAAACACATACATACCATACATGTTAAATTACATCAAAGAATAAGAGATACCACATAATTTCAAATAACAATCATTTAATCAATAAGATTACAACTCTCATTCCCTGAATGAGGTAAATCCAATAAGCATGGTTACATAATACATCTTCCACCTCAATACCAATGAGGGGTAATAAATTACAAGATTCAACTGAAATGAATAAAACATGAAATGAAACTGGATCCCACGAGCTCTCCAACTGGAAATATCGTCCACACAAGCAAGAGAAAAACCCAATAGAAAGGTGCCACGTTCCACCCAACCAAGTGATACCCGAAGGCTCACCCCCTGTGCTAGGAGATAGTAACAAGGATTTCTAGACAAGACCATCTACCTCTAGACACAGGCTAAAACATAACTGAACTGAATCGAATACAAACACAACATCACTTAACACAATGGTTACAATGCTTCCAGATACCAATGAGCCACTACACAGTACAACAAAACTGACTTATGGTTGTCATAGAGAGAGTGTCACACATCATTTGCTATGAGTTACCCTGGCTCAACCTTCCTAGGCTACTTGAGACCCCCGATACGGGTTACCACGGCTCCAACCTTCCTATAGGCTCACAGGACCCCGATGCAGGTTACCACGGCTTTGCCTCTACCGACCATCGAACCCCCCGCCTGGCCCGTGCTTCTCGTCTCATCTCAATCCTTAAGAGCGTGTGAGTCATGAGAGAGGCATTCATTATCTTAATTAGTTTGAAAGTTTTTCATTAATTATTTTTAAGTTATCACTTACTTAAACCCTAAGTGAGTTACCCTGGCGCCCCTTTGTGTGCCAGACCCCCACATAGAGCAAATCTCCTATCGACAACATACCAAACAAAACCAATCACCAAGGGTGCCAAAGTGCATACAAACTAGATAAACAATCACTCCAACTCTAGGAGGCAACATATAATGAAACTCACTCCAAACAATTGGAGGCAACAAGACACATAATCCACTCCTTCCAAAGGAGACATAGACCACATAAACCACTCCTAATCCAAAGGAGGCACAAACCATCCCTGTTCGTGAAAACTGGGTAAAACAACAGGATACAACTATACGCACTATCCAAGGCAATACAAAGGTTGACTAACATAATACAACAACCCCAAAAAGTTAAACCCCTTCTGGAAGACTTAACAACCCTTCTAATCAAATTTCCCCAAAGCGAAAACATAAGAAGTGTACATTCAAGAAGGGCAATCAAACATGAATTAAATCTATATTTGGATTTCCTAAATCCACTTCCTCCATTAACATTCAGTAATTTATTGCCTTAATAAAACTGATTTAATAACGTCTCTTTCAGACAAAAGATGAAATTTAAACCAAATATTTAATTCCCTAATTGCTTTTTTTTTTTTTAATTGAGGGTAAACGCTTTTGGCCGGAGCTATGAACCGGATACAACCATTCAACAATAACACCCCAACGGGGTTTGAACCTTGGTGGCAAGAACAAAAATGCCACCAATAAACCATCACACCATGCCAATGTAGGCCATTCCCTAATTGCTTTTAAATAATAACAAAATAAGCATTTACTTCTTCGATTTAAATCATATCCTTTTAAAATAACTATTTCTCCTTTGCAAAATAAATCATTTTAAAAATCCATTAATCTCGCTATTAAACACCTTACATTTAAATCCAATATTTGTCCTTTTAAATATATTATTTTAAAATAAAATCAATAATTTAACTATGAACACAATATTTTAAATTCCTCAATTACACATTTCATGAAAATAATTAATCTTATCGTAAATTCATTTTCAAACAATGAGAACTATAAATAAAAAAACGCTCTTTTAAACATTTCATTTCATTTAATACGAATATCCATTTTCCTTAAAATCATTCCCTTATTAAATAACTATTTAAGCATTTGACAAACAATAATAAATTAAATCTAAGAGTCTACTTTAATTTCCCGATAATATTTAAATATAAGAATCCCATTTCCCATTGAAATCATTTCATTATAAAATCAATATATACATCTTATATAATAAAATAATCTTAAAATAATTGTGTTTAAATATAAATATATTTAAACCTGTAAACATTTTTTAAATATATATTTATATTTTCAATTTAAATTCCAACTCATAAATATTTCCAAAATATTTAAATTCCATTCACTATTATTTTCCAAAATTTAATTAAAACTAAATATTTAAAGATACATAATATATACATTATATATAATATACTAATATCATATGTAATGCATATATTATATATATATATAAATATATATATATATAAAACATAAATTATAATTATATATATATATATATAATAATCAAATATTATATATATATATATATTATATATACATATATATATAAATTTAAAAGAAGTTTTAAAAACAAACGAACCCCATCTTAGGGCACACAGGTCCACCCTGTTGTGGGTGGGGCTGCCACGCAGCCCTCCCCACAGGGCAGCGGCCTGTGTGCTACACACAGCCCGCCTCCCACAAGGACGGTGGCCTGTGTGTTGCACACAGTCTGCCTCCCACAGGGGTTGTGGCTTGTGTGTCACACACAATCCGCCTCCTTTGTGGTGGGCGGCGGTGGGGATAGCTTCCCCTGCCTCCCCCATACAAATTGATAAAAAATAATTTATATATATATATATATATATTTTCAAATACTCTTTTTTTTTTAAAAGACAAAGCACATAAAATCCTCTGTTCTGGTAATTTCCAGAACATGATTTTTGTGCCAAATTTTAATAGGAACAAAGCCTTCCAAAAATAAAACAAACCCAATATGCAAAAATATATGTATAGAATATATATACATATATAACATAAAATCTCCATTTTACAACTAAATTGAACCAATTTTCTACATAAATTTTTCAATAAAATTAATTTCTTGATTCCAAATTTCTGAATCATTTCTAAATCTAAACATAGAATAATTTCTATTGTTAAATCTTCAAAGAGAAAACTAATTTCTTGATTTCAATTTTTGTTGAAGAGTTTGTACTTTCCACAAGAATCTAAATTTTTTCTATGTGTTCAACAGGGTTTTCAAATATGTTTGCAACAAGTTTTCAAAACTGAAAAAACCATATTTTCAAAACAATAAACAAAAACAAGAAGAACCTGATTAAAGCTTGAAGAAGAAAAGTTGAGCTTTCCTGCAAGATAATTTTTCCAAAGCTCTTCCAAAAATCTTCACCCAAATCCAATAATGCATGTCAAAATAAGAATCCCTTCATTTTCTTTTTTTAACAGCAATTTTCTTCCAAAATGAAATATCTTCCCCAAA
>VDFB02037533.1:0-28144 GCA_007258455.2 Sequoia sempervirens | reverse complement strand
GGAAAAAGGTGCCTCAAATTTACCGGCTTGATCGACTTCCTACAATAGTTGTGTTTGTTTATCTATTAGCCTAGCAATTCTTTATCGATGGGACCTTTTTCTCAAACCCATCAATGGACCAAATATATTCTATTTAGTGTGGTGTGTTCTATCAGTGGGTCTTGGTCATCATTGACAGGACTTACTCTCATCAAAGGAACTCTATCTCAAATCTCTTTGATGGATCAATGGAACGTGAAAGAAGATTGTCGATGGGACTTAGCCTTATTGGTGGGACTCTTCCTTGAGTCTCCCCGATAGACTAATGGGTTGTGGAGAGCATGTTGGTGACTCTCTTCAGTGTGACTTGGATGTCACAGTGGCAGTGGGGACCAAACAATATGATAATATAACTTGATCTATGGTTGTGATAAGTTTGATCTAGGGACACTTGCTAACCTCACATCTCTTGTGGTGGATCCCGACAGACTCCTGTGGGGTGTGTGGGATTGGTCAGTAGTGATGATGTGACGTCATGGTGGTAGTTAATCAACTTTTGTAGTTATAATAATCTAACAATGCCCGCTAACTCCACACCCCTTGTGGTAGGTTTTGACTGACTCCTGTGGGGGTGTGCGGAATAGATTGAGTGGTGTACATCTGTCGATTCGGTAACTCATGGAGAATGCCCTGTTGGAACTTGAATGGTGTGATGGTCATCAACGTTGGGAAAGTGATGTGTCGACATATGGCAGATATTCATTTTTTGATTTTGCATCATTGTTGTGAATCAACAATCATTGGACCGAAGTTTTTCACCCTGAAGTTGATAGTTGTTTTTCTTGATAACAATGTAACTGCATTACAAAATCAGATTGCTCATTGGTTGGAAAATCAGTACTACATGGAGAGATTAGGCCAACCTAAAGAATGAGTGAGATAAAATGGGATGTATGTAATGTAATGAGAGAGAGATGAATGGTATTGCATTGAGTTGGTGTTTTCTCAAAGGAAGAGTGAATGTAATGCTATCGAACTGATCTTGCGAATTAACACCTAAAAGTGGCCCGTTTGTAACTTTGTATGTAATCTATTTACTATAATACAAAGTGACTTTTCTTGGTGTCTGGGTTTTTCTCCCATAAGGGTTTTCCCTCATAAAACTGGTGTTCAATTTGTGTGTTGATTAAATTGTCTATTCTTGTATTCTGATGGTGTGCATCTTAATGATTGTAATTCGAATTAAGTGATTTTTTTCTGCACTTCTTTCCTGAGGATTTTGCGTTTGGAAGACATCTTTGCACCGTGCTTTTCTTTCACCCTTTGTGGCATCCCCTGAGTTGTTCAACCACCAAATATCCCTTCATGGGAAGCCTCTATTTTGGTCTTTCCACATCCATAGGGAGCTAAATGGAATGAAAAGATTGTATTTGTGTGTATGATCTTAACCCTAAGTGTGTCTAGGATATAAGAACAATGATATGATAGTAAATTATTGATAATAATAACCCAAATCTATGAAACCATCAGTATTCATGTGTGTATGAAAGGTAATGTGAAAGATGGAGTATCAAAATTTCAACAAAGAAAACATAATATTAAACCAACAACAAAGTAGATGCTTTTAATTATCTCAAAAGAAAAGGGAGAGAGTGAGAAAGATGTCAAAAGCAAGGAGAATGAATCAAGAGACTCAAATACATGGAGGGTTTAAATAAATAGAAAATACAAGTGTTACCACCCTCGAAAAATGTCGCTATAAAGATAAATGGATTACTTGTTAGGTAACGAACTTGTGCTCTGTTAATAGTAAGTGTTGTAGAACACCACTATCAAGTCTGCAAGGGTATTCATAGAATTTGCACACACAATTTAAGACACAAATAATTAAATTACATAGGTGCCTTAAAAAAAACTAGATCATAGATGTTGGTTCTTAATCTACATCCAAATAAATCCTAAAGATTTTCCTGGTCTTATGATTAGAAACCTTGAGAGATTGACCAATGAATAGGAAACACACTTAAATATTATTTTCCTCTACACTTTAGGCTCTACAAAACCTAGGTGGGTTCCCCTTTCAAGACACTAAATGCAAATAGATGACAAAATTACAACACAACACACGGGTAGATGAAAGACTTCATACAATTATAACAAGGATTTGTAATTTTTTTTAAAGGGGAATTTCCTTGTAATCATTTAATTTCAAGTATGAAGTAAGCAAATAACTAAGAATAAGTTAAGGATGGCTTAGGATTTGTAATTTTGAAAGTAATTCTAAGATTGGGACATGCAAAGAGAAAGATCAATGCCTATCATGGGCTATAGAGTCATAATGTCATGCATTTTGCATCATAGATTCAAACTTACCCTGATGGACATATAGAGCATTACCACCTTATGATAATGAGGTCTATTAAAACCTACAATGCAATTATACTTAGTAATCCATATGAAACCATAACATTCTCATTATTCTCCGACAAACATTTACACCATTCCTTCAACAGAAAGCAAACCATGAAAATGATTCAATGCAACAAATGTGCATGAAGAAATCAATAATCCTTGATTATATCATTCAAAGAACATTGCATTTCAAAAATTGGTGATAATTCCATTGCAATGTACATCCATATAAGCTTAAAATTATAATAAAATAATACTATCATAAATTACTTATAAACACAAACTCAACACTCTACAACAAACATCAAAGACTCTTACAATCTAACCCCTTTACCAACTTCTCCCAATTCTCAAAACACCTACAAATGACAGAGAAAACACATTAAATAAAGGGAAGAAAATTCATATTGAAAGTGAAAAAAATGAACCCTAGACAATTATGTTTTAAAATCAGGAATTTTATTTTCCAGACTTTCTCATTTTCCTGTGCATCCATTCTAGCATTTTTTCAAAGGATTTTATAGTGATTATCTACTCCTCGCCCCTAAATTGAGCTCTCCAAGAATGTTGGAGCTCTCCTAGCTCAACTAGAAACCTTTGAAAAACCTCAAAAAATGGCCAACGCTCACAAAACAGTATGAAAACCCCAAAAATTGGCCAACAGTCACATAATAGTATGGTGTAAAAATGGGGACATTACACTTGCCTTTGAGGATGCGGTCTTTTAAAATTTTCATTGTTGCCTTTGTGAGGAATACTAAAATTTTGAGTGATATTACATTCTTCCTTCTTGGAACTATTACCATTGATGGAGCTCTTAAGCACATTTGCATATCCTTTAGGCTTCTCCTCATTTTATTTTCTTTGCTAACTTTTTAGGCTTGGAACTTGAACTTTTTTTTGGTAGTCCTCTAATTTTCTTCAAATCCAAGACCAATCTTGATGAAAAGTGATCTCTAAGAGTTGACAATTTCCTCTAGAATTATAGTGCTCTTTTCAAATTTCATGCTCCAGTTTAATTGATCATTTGATTTCTCCAACTCCTTCCTTAAGGAAACAATTTCAAGCTCCAATTGTTCACACTCCAATTCCTTTTTCTTTAGCTAATCTCTTACAACTTCAATTCATTTTCCTTCCTCAATTTGAATCTTCAGAACCATGATCATCTTTATCGATTCTTCAATACTTTGAGATAATTTCACTTTAGTTTTTCTATCCTCTTGAAGTCGTTACTTTTAGCCTCAAATTTCTCTTCTTGAGCTTCTCAATCTTATGATAGGCAAAATGGAGTTCTTTCTCAAGATCCTCTTATTCATCATCTTTGATATGTTCTTCCTTTAAATCTCCTCCTTTTTTTTCTTCATCATCCTTTGCTTCTATCACCATGAAGAGTATTTCTTTTGTATCCCAATCGAAGAAGCTTCCATTGCTTTCTTTGGATGAGCTACTTGCTTCTTGGAGGTAAAGACTCTTATTCTTTTGAAATTTCTTTCCATATTAGTCTCGTGTGCTCTTTTTCTTGTTATAGTGATATTTCCTTCCTTTCTTTTGTTGTATTTTTCTTTTTCAATACTCTCACTCTCAACCTGCGAACACTTGCAAGAAAAATGACCTAGATTACCACAATTGAAGCATTTAAGATTATACATACCTTTGTGTTTGTTGAATCCTTTCTTGAGCTTCCTCACAAAGTGGGCTACTTCTTCATCACTTGAACTTTCACTTGATATGTATCATTTATTCTTTATCCTCTTGGATGCATTAAAAGTGACTTCCCATTTTTTATGGCTTCTCTTTCCATGTCCTCATTTCATATGTTGTGAGGATCCCATGCAACTCATCCATCTTCAAGGTGTTTAGATCCTTCATTTACTCAATGGCAAAAACTTTTGCATCAAATCTCATGGGGAGGGATCTTTAAACCTTTTGTACAATTATTGCATCCTCAACCTTCTCTCCAAGACCACGGATAGTGTTGACGATTTCATCCACACGAAGTGGATAGGTAGTGATATTTTCTTCATCCTTCATCTTCAAACTCTCAAATTGTCTCTTGTGGGTTTGAAGCTTGGCCTTCTTAACCTTGTCTCTTTCATATATATTTTTCAACTTATCCCACATGTCATTTGTCGATATTCCATGCATCAATTTCACAACCTTTTGTTCAAATAACCCACACAAAATCATATTTTTGGCTTTGGCATTATTTTCACTCACCCTTTTTTTGACTTGATGCATTATTAGAGTTATAGGAGCACTTCAACAATGTTCAAAAATTTGTCAAATATCATACCCTAGATTTTTCAAATAATTTTCCATCCTTATGCTTCAAAAGGCATAATTTGTTACATCAAATAGTGGTTCCTTGTTTGAGGAAAACCCATATCCTTCGACCATGTGTGCTTTCAAGATCTACCTTCAAGCAGTTAATCTCTTTCCAAAGGAACCCGCTCTAATACCAATTGATGAAACACAAAATTATACTAAGAGGGGGGTGAATCAATATTGGTGACTTTTTTCTCTCAACTTGATCAAACACAACAATATTACCTCAATATTTAATTATCCATAGCAATTACATGCAAGATCTAGCAATTAAGAACACAAGAAGAACATACAATTTTACGTGGAAACCCTTATGGAAAAATATTGCTTGTATAAATATTTTTACAAATTGTGTAGGAAACAACTCACTAGAGACTCCAATCCCCACCACTAAGCACCAACCCAACAAAAGATGTCAATCTCTTCTAATAAGAGGCACAAACCTCTCAATCTTCTCAATTAGGAGGCTTCAACCTCCAAATGAATAATATGATAATTTGTTTGCAACTTCCTCTTAGATCCACCCTTCACAATTGCTAACAAGTTTGCAATACACTCACTCATAAATCTACAATATAGTTTTCAATATTTATACTCATAGAAATGTCATGATCTTGTTTTTATTTCTCTTTTCTTCTCACAAAATTGATGCTAAAAACCTCTCATGAATCTACTCACATATTTCTTGTAAATCTATTCAAATATCTTTTTATTTATGTTCTTCATATGAATAATAATCCTTGAAATTGATTAATTTTAACCTTCTCACAATCCTCTATTTATACTTGTCAATCATGCCTCTTCACCCAAGATGTGTGACTCTCCAAGAGGGGGGTCAGCCCAACCTCATCAAATGATTTTTATTTATTTTATTATTAAAGGTTGGCCCACATTACATACATTTTTTATTTTAATTTTTTTCTTCACATTGTGGGTGTCAAACTTAGATCCATAGGTCAACCATCATAAATCACCTTTGGCATCAACGACAATAATTTTTCCAACAAAAACATACAAAAAGCACACTTGAATAAGTCCACTATCCATAAGGTTCTAAGCAACCTTATTCACGCTTTTCATCTTTTTGTGACCAATGACATTGTAAAGGTTAACTACACTCAATCCATACGAATTCAAGGCATATTTAATCCATTATATATCAATCTCAATAAGATCATCCAATATAAACTAAACTAAGAATTCATTAAAACTAACATATTAAATCATGAAAGCTTCAAAAACACCTATTCTAATCCATTGAAACTTATCCTATTGGGGGAGTGGTGTTGCATTGATGTGGAATGGCGAGCCTTTCCCAATTGCTTAGATAATGAGCTTGTTTTGATCGATTCTATTAAAGAGAATAAATGAAATCGATGAAAGATGTGTGATAAAACATGATTTAAATGCTAAATTAACATGATGAATGCTAAGATGATCGATAAATCTACTCTAAATGTATGCAAACTTCAAAATATTAAAACCCTAATTACAAAATATGCTAAATGTATGCACCTATGTTATCATGGAAGCCATTAATGGATGCTTTAAGCTAATGATGCAAGATTTAAACTAAAAAAGAAGCTAAATATGAGTGCAAGTGAAAGTGATTTTAATAGCATAAGTTTGCTGTTTAAAAAGATGGATACATTTGTCTCCAAATACTGACCTATTTATAGGAGGACAAATGAGAAATGAAGGGTTAAGATTAAAAAAGTTAATCAATGGTCAAAATTGGAGGAAAGATGAAACATGGATCAAGGATTTTCATCAATGGATGAATCGCATGGATCAAGAAAAGAATCAAGGGTTCATATTCTTCAAAAAAAAACACTTTCAAAACTTGCACAAGAAGTCTTGTTGAAAGTTTCTTGTAAGGAGGAATATTCTTTTTTCCAAATGAGTGAAGAAAGAGAATATTTTCAAAGAATATTCTCATGGGTGAGGAAAATTAGATATTTAGTTAATTAAAACTAAATTAAATTTTGCAAAGGGGAAAGAATATGGGAATATTCCTTTTGGAGGAATGTGCAAAGAAGGAATATTCCCTTGCAAGTGGGAGAATTAGATTTTTAGTAATTTGATAACTTCAAGGAGTTTCAATTATACAAATTAGGGGAATTATGATATTCATTAAATAATTGATTTAATGGAGATCAAATGAAAAACAATGGATAGAGATTGATTTGATCTATCAATAGTCACAAATGAAAGGAGGATGAAACATGGATCAAGGATTCTCATGGATGAGAATCAAAGATCACATGGATCAAGAAAAGATCAAGGGCTCACAATCATGCAAACATACACACTTTACAACAACTTTAAAAAGTTGTTTGAAAGTTTGTTTGGAATAATCATTACTTTTTTTGAGAAAAATAGGAGAATATTCCTTTGAAATATTCCCTATGTAAGTGGATGAGAGGGAAATTAGCAATTTTGTTAATTAAAACTAAATTTGAATGTGCAAGATGAAGAATGTGAGGATATTCATTAAATTATTGATTTATTTAATGAAAAGGGGATGAAAATATGATATTTAATTAAATAGTTTAGGCTATTTAATTAAATAAGAGGACTTAAGGTTAAAATTAAATATTTTGCATTATTTAAGTAAACCGGATGAAATGTCAGTGTGAAAGGGGGTGAATTAATCCAATTAGGTTAATTAGATTAATAGGTGAAAATGAGGCATTTAATTAAATAATCAAGCTTATTTAATTAAACAAGCGAAAAGAAGATGGATTTAGGATGAAGCGATTATAGTATATCGGATTCAAGTGTGTATATCATTTAGGACATTTTTAAGTGTCTACATTTTTCCCCTCTTTGAAGCAAGGTACTTGTTACGTTGGTTCAAAGATTGACATTTTTTTGGATTAAACCACTGCTCATATCAAAAAATAAAAAAATTATGATTTTTGGATGCCCCACTATTGCCCCAACGGAAGGAATAAGAGGGTTCCTGCCCCCTCGAGAAATCGGACGAAAATTTTGAATTTTGGGTTGATTTCTCAACAAAGGTAAAATATAGATTCAGGAACAGTTCAACTCAGAGAGGACTAGAAAGCATAGATGTCTGATGTAGACATATTTGATGATGTATAGAGAATCATCGGTCATGGGTAGCCTTGTGTACATTTTAATATATCACACAAATTTGATACTTAGATAGAAATGTTAGTAAAGATAGAAGAATAAGAAGAATGGATTTAACCATTGATTTTGAGATTGATTCAGAAGTCCAACAAGTCCATGATGCATCGAGACTTTATTAGATATGGTAATGAAATGGATGATTTTCTCATATTCGAGATTGGGATTTTTTGTCATTCCTTATTTTTGATATATCACATAGACACGATGCATCATGGCATTGATAACCAAGATGGTGTTGTATCTAGTGTAATGGACTTTGACTCTGCAAATAGATAGGATAGTTCTTGTTCACACCTTGACATACGGAAACCTCATTGGAATGTAGCTTAGATATTTAGAATATATTGGGCCAAAGCATATGCAATAGTCAACAATCTACTCCAAACAACCTCCATACACAACTAAGCAAGTATGTGCCAAGATTATTTTATAAGAATATCCACAAGCACAACAAACGAAAGATAATGATTGATGCCCCATTCCTTTCTCTCTAAATCATTAAGACATCATCGAGAGGTCCTCATAATGGGTCAATAAGATAAATCATAAGAAAAGATTAAAGACAAACAATTAGTGTTAACTATATCTCTTGCCAATTTAAGATAGCTAAGGTGATTTCTAATGTTGATGCCCATTGTTGGAAGGATACATCCTAGGACATGTTATTAGCTGGTATGATTTAGGATTAGGTGTGTGATAGGTCATTGATACAAACTCCATTGACTCATATCATTGAAAGAAACACCAAGTTACAAGACTAACAATGATTCACTCTCAACCTTTCAACTAGGCACCAACATGGAGATAAGGCCTCAACTTTGCATTCATGACTTATTTTCCTTCCTTATGGACCCAAACCCTAGGAACACTCTTAAGAGACCCAAAAAAACTTGTTTTGAATGATTTCAAAGCCCAACCCTTTGACTTAACACAAAACCAATTTTTCACCTTAACTAGGCTACTAGCCCAACTAGGCCTCTAGCGAAGGATTTTTGACTTTGCACTCAAAATTTCCAAAGGAACCTCCAAAATAATGATTGAACCAGATGTGGTTTGTGATGATACATAACATACTAGATTCTTGATGGCACTTGTTTTGGAGCACACCAATCAAAAATCTGTTGTTTCCTCCAATTTAGGCCTAATTAGCCCTCTTTTTCAAAGCAACCCCTCTTTAAACTCAACCCCTGACCATGAAACTTTCAAAGTCCCTTAAAATGACTCAAAACCAAGGATTCCAAGTTTTTAGGCCTCTATGACACCTCTAACATGCTCAAACACAAAACCCTCCTTAACTTGCCTCAAAAACTAGGGCTTCTTGAAAACTAACCTTCCAATCACTTCCAGAACTTTCTCATTGACTCTACACCATTAGGACAACATATTTAGTCTATCCCAACTCAAAAACATGCCCCTCATTAAGGCAGATCTTCTGCTGCTATACCCTAGCCTCCAACTTCAAGCACTTTGCATTGTGAAATCTTGGTGTACACCTCAATATTCTTCTTCCCTGCACATTAGTTTGTTAAATATGTATGTTACATGTTAGGAATGATCCATTTCACAGGTCACAGCAGCATTCTACCTTGAAATGGATCAATCATCCATGAAAACCACCAAAACTAGTGAAAATTTGTGTTATTCTTGAGGACAGTCAGCAATATGTTACAAAAACTGATTCCTAACATCTATCAGATCATTCAAGAGGTTAATTGAAAGTAAATACAGGTTCTTAAACCATCCAATTGATTAGAAATTCAAAAGGAATCAATAGATCATCAAAAAGACTCAAGAAAATGCAAGAAAACTGTGTTTTTTCACTATTTCCTGTAGCAGTCCGTACAGTCACTTCTCCAAACGCCCAACCTCCGTAAAAATGACCATTTTGGGGTTATAGAACCATCCCCCAACTGATCCAACCGATTGGAATTGATTACAATGCATAATTACCTCTAAAACACCTAAAACTCCTTTTCCCGCCTAAAGTGAAATTCAAAAATTTGAAATTACAATCTTGAAATTTATTAAATTCTATTATCTAAAAACCATTGGATCTTCAATGTCCAACCTTATTTGACCTAATTAAAGCATTATATTACTAATCAAACCCCTAGAACATGATTTTCCCTTTATATTGCATTTTGGTCCTAGGATCCTTATCAGGACCCTTAGGACAGTTGACTCTCTCATTGCATTTATCCTCTCCAAATGCCATTATAGGCTTCAAAAGGTCATAGTTGATGTTTTGATATAATGGATAGGTCCTCCTGACCCTTGCAAACTCCTGGCTCTTGAACAACTCCTTGAAGGCCTTGGGTGCTCCTGCACCACTTACCTATGACCTAGACTTTAGATTTTGACACTTAGGTTCTCACTTTACAACTTGTGACTTGCTTTCTATTTGTGTTACCAAAGGTTGAAGATGATGATTGATATATTATGGGTGAAGGTTTACTGCAAGTGAAAGCGAAATCGGATGGATGGTTTTGGATTTTCTAGAATATTTCAATGTTTTTGGTATTTGGAAAATGTTTTTGAGGCCGTTTTTTTATCTTTTTGAAAGTTTATGTGGATGTTTTGGTTTTCAATTATTTTGAGGCTATTTAGGGTTTTCCAAGGTTTTCCAATGTTTTTGTGTTTTTCTGAGATTTTGAATGTTTAAGGATTTACTGATATTTGAATGTTTAGGGATTTTATAAGTTTCAACCAAGAACCTAACCTAAAAGACTATCCTAGGGGCCTTGGGGGCTTATCAAAGATGAGTCTTTCCTACGTTATACAAATAGAGACCACGTAGTTTGACTTGACTTATTGATGATGAGATATGAACACTTGATGGATTTCCAGTTTATTATGATGGACTCCTAAAGGACTAACCTAGGGTGTCTCAGGGGCACATCAATGATGGCCTTGCCTACGTTTAAGCTCAGAGACTCGTAGTTCGACATGGTGTTGTTTTTGGATTTTCGATGTTTTGACATGTTTAGGAATTTTGATGTGTTTTGGATGTTTTGGGATATTGACTTTACAAATTTCTAAATGTTTTTGGATTTTAGCTGTACAAGATTTTGATGTTTTTGCAAGTGTTTTTGGAAGTTTTGATAAAGTTTTATGAATTTTTTTGGGGATTTTGATGAGATTTTGTGGTAAACGATACCTAGATCATGATTTTGATGTCACGTTGTGAGATATAAGACATGGATCAAGAGTTATTTGAAAACAAGAGTGCAATAACCTACCCCCAATGTCTAGCAATGTTTCATAAATCAATGGACAAACCAAGATAGGCAATGTATATGCAAAGAGTTTAACAAAGTATTATCATGCTAGATATAGGCTATGGGACTTCATGGGATAAAATGGTAAAGAGCATGTCAAGAGTTTTCCATGAGTATGGTTGAAGAATACATTGAATCTTTGTCAAGATCAAGATAAAGTGGAATATCCAGACGAATCTAGATTGGATGGATGGAGGGAACATTGAATTTATTATGACAAGGATGAGATACTTCTATCTAAGAAGGATTATATAGATGCTCGATTCTACTCATGACACCTATTTTCCAAGTTTTCATCATAGTACTTTCTCAAAATTTCACCGTAGTGGTTTTTACTAGAGGATGATTTTTATTTTTACTATTTTCTTGAATTTTTGATTTTTTTAATTTTTGATGATTTTTACCCTTATGTTGAACCACCTTGTGGTACTGATGTAGAGTCCATTGTTATAACGTGCCAATGATATCCTTCTTGAAGAAACTGCATCGCTAAGACATGAGCACTTGAATGCAACTTTGAAGAACTCTGATCTGCTTTGTCGGTACAGGAATTAACCTTGTCTATGTGTGCACATCATGATATGGTACCTTCAGAATCCTTATGATGAAGGGTAGCTGCCAACAAACAATTAGTGTGAGAATTGGATATCATGAATGGATCATATGATGTTATATGTAAAGGAATATGAGATGAATTGGTAGATGGTTTGGAACCTTTGAATCTCCAAACTTGGGAAGATGAGCAATGATGGATGGGAACGGGGCTTTGAGTGGAATTAGGACCAACCACTGGATATACTTTGTTCCTTGCTTGAGAAACCTGCTTTTGTATTTGAGGACGCTTTTGATGGATACATTTCCCTTTTTTATTTTTCCCCATAGTTTCTTTAACTAATGAGGTGTTGGAGGGATAATTTTCTTTATTTTTCTTTGGTATCCATTTGTATTTTCTTTGTCCCTTCTGCGTTACTGCTTCATTTTCTTTAATGATCTTCACCTTGCTTTGATAGGAATTTTTCTTTTTATGTTGGTCCCAATTTGCATATGAGATGATGGGTGAATGCCAACTCATGATACGGCTAGTTGTTGCGTTGACTATATTTTCATCGTAAGGATTCTTCGTGCCACATATATTGATATTTGTTGTAGACAAGTTTTCCCCCAGTGTTGTGAAGGTATTATCAATACCTAATCCTTTGCTTTGATAATGTATCCTTTCATCCATAGCCACTAAATATGACTTGTCATGAACACATAATATTGCTATGGGTTCTTGTTGTTTAGGAATATGAATTGTTTGCTCTGATTCTATGACATCGTTATTTGTTGATACTACTTCAAAAGATGTTGATGCTGACTCAAAATATGTCGATGATGTACAATCACTGTAAGAATCAAGAATCTTGACCATTGCTTGCTCTTGTGTAGGAATACCAAGAGTGGAAGACCATTGTTTTGGATGAAGAACGTCTATATGTCCGTCAAAAAGAAACATCTTGAGGGTGATATCGGGGAAATATTTGGAGTTTAATATGGTTTGGAAGATGTCCCTTAACTCTTGGTGAAACTCTGGGGATAGGGGTTCTTGATCTTGACCCGATTCGGAGCATCCTTTGTTATCCTCAAGAGCCTCTTCTTGACATGATCCTTGGGTGGATGATACGTCATTGATAAAAGACTCTTCACAACAATTTGTGGGTTGGGTGAAATAAGGGATATTTCTTGCTTGTTTGGAACTTCTTCAACATGCCCAATCATTGAGTCATATGTGGGAGAGACATCGCAATCTGATACCCACTTGATGTCATTACAATATAAAATATTGCTAAACATTATTGATGGGTTTGGACTTTGTTTTAAAACAATATCTTGATGCATATTTGATTCCTCATTTTTTGATAAATAAATATGTCCCACTGTGGTATCATGGATATGGTTTACGTTTTTTGAGGTTGATGCCTTTCTTGAATCTTTTTCTTTTGTATAATTAGGAATAGGGTTTGTGTAAATTTTCATATTTTCATTCCCAGATTTTTTATCAACATAAATGTCTCCTTGTCCAATAGATCTTCTATTAGATGTTTGAGTCTAGAACAATTTTGTGTATTATGACCTTTGTATCGATGAAATTCACAAAAATGATCATCTCTATAGCTACGAGGTTTGACTTGTGGCTATTAACAGTTTGAGAAATTTGGGAGTGTGATAAGGTTAGACTGTATCAACTGCTTCATCACATCCTCCATAGGTTCCCCTAAGGGAGTGAATTGTTGCTTGGGAGCACTATTTGCTCTTTATGGTCCACGTTGAGTGTTTGGAGCATTGATCATTGGTTGATTGTTTGGTTGTTGTGCGTATAGTTGTTGTGTGTTCATGGGTTGGGTGTTTGTTTTCCTAGGAACAATTAAGACCACCTTTGCATCAACAACACCATCACTAGTAACATCCTTGTTCTTGTCCCAAAAGCGGGATTTATCATTAAAACTAGTGTATGGCAGTTGTCTCTATACGCTTGTGTGTTATCCTATGAGATTAGGGCTCTCTCGATGTTGAGGACCCTAGGGAAAAGCTCATTATAAGTGGTGATACATTGCATCTTTAAGTGGAAGGATAGATCTAGATCAACATTTTCTATGATAATCCCCACTTGTTGTTCGTCGAGAATGGTCCACTTGCTTTTACTAGCTCTTTGCCTCCATCGTTGTAAGAAATTGGTGAAAGATTCTCCTTTGTTTTGTTTGAGAGTGTACAACTTCTAGGCTCACGTCCATGTCAAGATTACAAGAGAAATGATCTATGAATTTCTTGATGATTTCTTGGAAGGTTTTGATTCCTAGAGGCAACTAAAAAAACCAGTCAATGGGTAGGCCTATCAAGCTTTATGGAAAGAGGTGCATTAAATAGGACTCGTTGTAGGCAACCTCCATACACATGACATTGAATTCCTTGATGTGGTCCACAAGATTCCCTCTCCCTTTGTATTTATCAAATTTGGGAACCTCAAAACCGAGAGGGAATGATACCATTGCAATGTTTCGATCAAATGGATATGGAAATAGGTCTTGTTGTGTATGGGACTTCTTCATTTTTCCCATCTAGATATCCTACATTTCTTGTGTTAACGCTTTAAGTTGTGAGGTTACATCGTCTTATGGGTTTGGTGGAGGAACATATGTTGTGTATTGTGGGATGGCGGATGGATTGTAGGTGGGATTTTGATATGATGAGGTGTTGTATGGTGTGTATGGTGGTGTAGTATATTGTGAAGGTGATTGTGGTGGAGGTGTATATGTTCCTAATGTGTTCGTATTAGTGATATTTTTCTAAGGGTTATAGTACAAACCCTATTGTTGTTGTGCACGCAATTGTTGTTGTTGGGCATACTATTGAGCTTGTTGTTGGGCTTGTTGTTGTTGTTGGGTTACTAGAGTTGTTTGTTGTGTTGCTAAGGTTGTTTGGTGTGCTTATTGTTGTTGTTGGGCCACTAGGGCTTGTTGTTGTTGTTGTGCTACTAAGGTTGCTTGTTGTTGTTGTGCTGCTAAGGCTACTTCTTGTTGTTGTTATTGTGCTGCTAAGGCTGCTTGTTGGGCTTGTTGTTGGTGTTGTACTGCTAGGGTTGTTTGTTGAGCTTGTTGTTGTTGTTGTGCTACTAAGGCTTGTGTTTGATCTTGTTGTTGTTGTGCAACTAAGGCTTGTGCTTGATCTTGTTGTTGTTGTATTGCTTGTTGGTAGGCATCTTGCACGCTTGTTGAAAAGCTAGAGCATGAGTTTGTTGTTGTTGCAAGGCTTGTTGATAGGCTTGTTGTTGTTGCAAAGCTTGATCTTGAGCTTGTTGTGCTTGCAATGCTTGTTGATAAGATTTTTGTGCTTGTTGTAAAGCTAGAGCATGTGCTTGCAATGTAGAAGCATTTTGTTGTTGGGATATTTGTGATGAGCTTTGGGTATTCATGGTTTGAGTGGATTGTGGGTTGATGATGAGAGGTTGGGGGTTGCCTTGGTTTAAAATTCCTTGTAAAATGGTGGATTGGGATGGAGGAATGTAAGTTTGAGGTCCCATTTGATTTTGCATGACGTGAGGGACCAATGGTAAGGATGATGATGGTGCCATTTGGTATTGCAATGTCAATGGCACATTAGGACCTTGAGTCAATTGACTGAAAGGGTTCTCTTGACCTATGTGTTAAGGGTTCCCTTGTTGTGTTTGAGATGGGACCAAAGTATTACCTTGGTTGATGGGGTTTATGATCAAGGGGTTGTTTTGATTTGGGTTGATGATAGATGGGTTTGATGTGGATGGTGGATTGACTTGAGTAGCTTGGGTAACCACTTGTTTTGATGTGTCAATGGGGTTGTTGGAACCACTTGTTAAGAGTTTCCCTTGCGTGAGGGTGTTAACTTGCCCTTGTTGTCCTATTTGAGGCACTTGGTTCACATTACCTTATGTAATGTTAGGCACACTTGGGGTATTTGTGGTGATGGATGAAGATGGTTGCACTCGAAATGTTGAGGTCATTGTGGCATTATGGAATGTAAGTGTTTTGCCAAATGTTGGTGTCCAACTTGTGTTTTGGGGAAGGTTGTTGCTTAATGGAATAGTCGTATTGTGAATACCCACAGTTGTGTTGGTTCTTAGACATAAAGTGAGACCAAAGTTGGTTCCTAGCCTAGTTGCAAGACTAGATATTAAGGGTTGACTTGGCACAAGGGATGGAGTTGGTTGAATCATAGATTGGGTTAACCCTAGTGTCAAATTTTGCACGAGAAAATTTGGATGATTTTGTTCATACTCAAGGAGTTCATCTTTAGTAAGTTGAAGTGGGTTGTTTGTAACATCTTCTATCTCATAAGGTCCCACTAGATCTTGGGGTTGTTGCGTGGGGGTAGAATGACCTCATGGATCAAATTTTTGAGGATTGGTATCACTGATGGTAGATGAGACTTTGGTTTTCTCCATGATTCTCTTGTGTTGTGATCTTATTGTTACCATAAATTGTGGGTCACCTATGGGAGAGTTGTGTTGGGATTTGTAATGTTTAAACTCTTTAGTTGACTCAAATTTAGGTAAAATGGACATTCTAAGTCGTTTTGGAGCAATGGTGTGAGTGGGAGATGAATAGATGAATGATATGGGAAATGATCTTTGCAAATGTTTTGGGACAACACTTTTGACTATAGGTTTGATGTTTGATGTTTAGATAAAGGATGTTTAATGAACTTGTGAATCTTTAAGGTAGACTTGTGACCTTCAAGATAAACTAGTCCAAAAGTGATAACTAACTCAACTAAGTGCATGGAAAAGGATCCATTTCACACACAACATAGCTAAGTTAGGGGATGGTAAGTCCAAAGTGTTGGTGTGTTCCAAAAGTTTATAAAGTTTGGTGAAGTGTGAAATATGGTAGAGGGTGGATGAAATGTTTGACCAAATGTTGACCTAGAGTGAACCTTTGTTTTCTAAGACCTAGGTGGTGAGAAACATGTTAGACCTCTAAAGTGTTCAAACCCTAAGGACTCAATGATTGAGGAGAAGTTCTTGTGAAATATGTAGATCTAGTTCGGCTTGTTTGTCTTGTTCGTCTCAAATGTATGTTGTGTTTCTCCACTGGGTTGGTGTTTCCTTTGTTTCAAAAGTGAAGCTCCTCAAACTACTAATTATATATGTTTGTTCTCCTTCAATTAGTTCAAAGTTTGATTGAATGATAGTGGGTGTAAGGTTTGGTTGTTCAACTAGAGCGATCAAACGCCAAATGGTCATGTGGGGTTCAATTTGTCAATTTATCTTACTTAAATGGGTTTCTTTTTACCATAAACACTTGTCTTGCTTGAGTTTCAAACTAAATGTCTATGTCAAAAACATTATTCATTCCACAAAGTCCATTTTGTGAAAAGGATGAAGTTAGGGGCATAGTTACCTACCTAGGTTAACTTTGGAAAGTATGGATTGAGATGTAAGCCAAAATATTTAGAAGTCTCTAAGAATAAATCCTTAAGACAGGCATTAATATCAAGGTTTTGTCAAAGGGTATCCATACTTAGACCAAAGGATTTGAAATTTTTGAAGACTTGTTGATGTTTGTTTGTAATTGTTTTGGAACCAAGCAAGTGTTAAACTGACTCACAAGCATTTACAATCCTAGATAAAGTGGGTACACATTTCTTAGTAGGCTTACCATCATCCGAACAGATTATTAATCCATGAAGATGAAATGGACAAATAGGCTATGTCAAGGAAATGTAACGTCTTGACATGCCAAACAAAGGAGTCCCTTCCCCATTTGATTCATTGCCTCAACCAAAAACCGGACATGGTAAGTAACTTCTTGGAGTGGTGCTACTCCAATGTACTACCTTAAAATACGTTTCAGAATTAGACTTTGTTAGCCACTACAAACAAGGATTTTAATGACCATATTCAAGATAAACTGGTGCCATACACGTGGCAATTCACTCAATTAAGAGGCCTCCTAGCCCTTAGAAATATCTAAGGGTTTTAACACATCACAAGGATACCAAGGAATACATTTATCGGTATGGGACAACCACAACCAACCGGTTAATGACTTTAGTCACAACCGATTATTTGTATAGCTGACCGAAATGAAAGCATCGCTTGGGTCGTTCCCTCTCACAAGTTGGGAGGTAGGCCCTCTAAAAGTAACACATGTTTGAAGTGTAAAATGCTTTTCATCACCCAAGATTGTCAATAGGTGCAAGGGGAGAGGATAAGCGCTTCCAAGAAGAAAAGGTATACTTGTGTGTTTCTCTTCACCCAAGATCGCACGAAGTGCAAGGGGATTGGATACACACAACAAGCATACTTAAGCAAATCAAACACATGTTCATTTTAATTCGTCATAGCAAAAAGAGTTTGTTTTAAACACCAATTTGAAGTGTGGAAGTTGTGTTGTTCAATTTTAAACCAACAAGCATAATAATGTGAGGGTTCAATTTTAACCAATTTGAACGTTCATTTTAAAGCCCAAAAAGAAATCTAGTTTGGTCCTAAAACATGAAATAAAAGCATCATAAATGGGTTATAATTGCCCTATAAGTGTCGAAACACTTGTTACAATTATATTCAAATGGTACTATGCTCCTTCACTTCAAATTTTACTGTCCAAATCTACAAAATCCATTAGCCTCCAAAAGCGTCGTTGTATCAGCGAACACAAGGAAAATAAAAATCTAAAGAGAAATTTATCAAATTGATTAGTTCAAGCCCTCCTTTTAGCGCCAAAATGTGACAAATGACAGTGTATAAGTTAACTACACCCGATCCATATGAATTTCAATCGAAAAATTAATAGTCGCTATAGTCGAATTGTCAGTTGTCACTATCAGGTGCACATCAAATGAAGGAAATTTATCTAATAATTATATTACATAATAATATGTATAATATAATATAAATTTATAATATTTATTGATTATATAGTATAAATTTAAATAATTATTTTTAAAATTATTTTATATTATATAAAATATAAATAAAATGAAATGATTATATAATATAAATTATAAGAGAATTAAATAATAATTATTTAAACATAAAATTTATATAATTGTTTTGTTAAATAATAATATGTATACTATAATTTATATGAAATCTAAAGAAAGAAAGAAAGAATATATATATATATATATATTATTAATTGTCATTAAAGTTATTTGATTCATAACAATAACAATATATGAATTTAAATTTATAATTTTTATTATTACTAATATTATTTAATTTATTATTAGACTACCTGGTTCCTCCTTTATTTCATCATTGCATTCAATTTCATTTATATTATTTATGTTAGATTAGACAAAAGTTTTATTATCTTTTTATTTTTTCTTACCTATTTGTATTAATAAATCTATAGATATGGATATTTCAAAATAGACATCAAAATATTATGAATATATATGTTTAAAACATATATATAGACATCAAAATATAAATATAAATATAAATATTTAATATTTAATATTACAAAAATAATAAATTAAAAAAAAAATTATATATAAGTAAAATATATTTAATATTATGAATGGTTCATAAGGCACAAACTTGCTGAAGGTTTTGCAAATGGGGTAACAACTCAAGCGGGCTTAACCTTGGAGAAAACTCCCTGGTTAAGCGCGCTTGAGCTGGAGCAGTCGGGATGGGTGACCTCCCGGGACGGACCAGTGCTTCACCTCTGTGAGCATCACCTAGATGCAATGAGTGCTAAGTGGACCATTCGATATCATGAGAGATGGGTTCTTGTTGAACCACTACTCATGAAACATGGGTCAATGAGTTTGACTCGAAACTACGGTTGAATCCTGATAGCAATATCATAAAATCAAAACCATTCACAATAATTAAAATATTAAACAAATAAAAACATTTGGAAGCAGGCGGCGAAGCATATATCGTTATCATCTATGGCTTCAAACACTCCAACTCTTAAAAAAATCCCAGATTTTACACATATACGTCTGCAATATGGTTTATTTTATATCGCCGAGATGTAAAGAAGCTTACATTTATGGCAGGAGGTGGGGCTAACCTATGAAGTGGGATGCCCAATCGAATCATGGCGGTGTTTACTGTTGCACGGCCGTGTTTATTGTTGCACGTAATTTTTGGTGAACAATCATACAGTTTTTCAAGCTTTTTTAAAAATGAAACAAAATAGAGTAAATTTAGGCAAAATAATAGTTCAACTTTATGAAAAATAGGAAAAATAATAGATCAGTTTTCTAAAAAATAGGCAAAATAATAGCTGACTTTCACTTTTTCTCAAAATTTAATTAAGAAAAACAAAACTCATTGCAACACTATTGCCTAACGACAAGTACTAATAATGAATTCTAATTGCTTGTTTATGCATAGAAAATCTATTTCCCGCACCCTTTGCCAGGTAAGAATATCTTGCTTTTCCTCTTGATTTGCTATTTAAAATGGAATATTAATCTCCCTTGTATAAATCACAATCTTCTTGAGTTTGAAGTCATGTTTGTATGAATAGACACTCTTCTATTAATAGATTCTCCTTTTGACAAGTGCTGGTCAGATGTATTAATATTTAATAGACGCCTCTATTAATAGATTTTGTTTTGATCAATCAACTAGTCAGCCTCCATGCAAGCAAGATTCTAATATGGATTTTCTCTAATATGGATTTTCATGTTTTACAATGAAATTCACCCTCTGTTGAAGTGTGCACCCATATGACAATGTGCATAATTTAAATCATGACAAGTAGGCACACATCTAAAACTATCGATGCATAACTCCATTGTGAGATTTTATCCATTGTGTATTAAGACATGCCCATGCATTATAGATGCATAACTTCAGAACCTTGAGACTTTGAAGACTTATTTGTAAATCCACCTAGGCGCTAGTATAGCATCCCTTAAAGGTTTTCCATCATCAGGCACCCGCCTGACATAGATGTTGCATGCCTTTTCAAGAGAGAAAATCCATCTCTATTAATAGGCACGTGTCTATATGCTTGAATGAATTCAAAAATTTATAAGTAGCAAGAGCCTTTATGTGGTACACGCCTGGTTTGGCAAATGTGGACCTGAACCTCAAAACTTTCCTTCATTTGATCTGCACCTGATAGTGACAACTGACAATACTGTGTTGGTCTTTGATAGTAACATTTCACATTGTTTGGTGTGCGCCCAAGTATGCAGCTGATGGTTCATCAATTTTAGGCCTCTAAACATCCCATCTTCAACTTGGCGCACCATCATATATTATCTGCAGATTTCTACCATGCCTCGGTAACTTTCAAATTTCTCCTTCACCAATTTCCTTTCACTAACCATCGTGAAACACTTTTGAAAACACATTATTGATTCTGCAACAAATATTCAAGAGAAGACAACCATATAGACAAACAAGACAAAGCATCTAGTACATGATTTGTGATGGTTGAAAAGACAAGGGTTTAACTGAAGACTGGACGCAATATGAAAATTCTGCAACGGCACAACATACCTTAAGTTATTTAACCTCTTTCAATATCAAAACCATGATAGGTATTGGTGTTGTGGCACTCACCTTGAGATTAACAAAGGAAAATCCAACTATATGCTATTTATAGGATAGAGATAACCTGACAGATTTGCATAAATTATACTTTAACACTAAATAAATATCAATTGATTCCTTAATTATGCTCAAGCCCTGCTATCTTATTTTTAAAGGGAAAGGACCCATTGGCACATTAAAAATTTCCCATCATATTCCAACAGAAGCTCTGCAATGATTGCATTCTAGGAATGTGCTAATCTAGTTCCATGCTATGTGTGGAACTCTCTATTTGTTTATTCTAATTTTTTAGTTACCTTGTTAAACTTTAGAATATATGGCCAGAGAATTGTTTTGAGGTGTCGGACATGCATTCATGTTGACAAATGCATTAGACTAGAAGGCAATGGCAAGGAAAAGACCACAGATGAGTGTAAAACTGTAAATCCAATAACAGGAAAAAAGAAAATAATGTTCAATAGAACGCAAAAACTAATTAAGAAACTATATCCCCCTCCAAAACTGGTGGCCTCCGTCAGTTGCTTGCTTTGAGCATTTAGCTCATGATGTTCTTTTGCAAAACTGAGCCTGAAATGCCTGTTCACAGAACTAAAGAGAGAAAAAAAAGCTGCTACTGAAACACATACCTAAAATTGTAATATAATCAGCA
The DNA here is from genome assembly GCA_007258455.2 of Sequoia sempervirens. Classification (NCBI taxonomy): domain Eukaryota; kingdom Viridiplantae; phylum Streptophyta; class Pinopsida; order Cupressales; family Cupressaceae; genus Sequoia; species Sequoia sempervirens. Next base: position 6,300 of record VDFB02037533.1, on the reverse strand, counting down.
CTAAGATATCTATAAAATGGATCAAGGGCAGGAACAAGAAAACTAACGCCAAAATTAATATTTTTAAGAAGTACGAGACAACTGGCATATTCCTCCTAAGATAAAGCAGAAGGGCTGATAAAGGAAATAATCTCTAAGAATCAAGTCTATGTTTCAACCAAATGTATGTTCTTAAATTGATGGAAGACAACCTACAAATTTCAACCTGGCAATGATACATATTGATATAGCTATGATCCCCAACTAACGATACATGTCTAGCTCAAGTGAGATTCTATCTTTAAAATGCATCTTTGAAGAGCCAACAGTGATGTTTTCATCATAGATTTGCATTTTGGAATATGTAACTATGATTTTATCTTCAGAGATTATTCTCTGACATTAAAAACATAACTGAATATCACGAGAACCCATTGAAGTTCCGCAACTATGCTCAATCTGGTGGATTTGAAGTACAGACTACCACTAACATACAAAACAAGTTAAGCATAAATATGTCCCTTCTCATTTACCTAGAGGTACATGCCTGGCCAAAAACAACACATTGCAGTAAAAATATAGCTTACAAAAAAACATAAAACTGACTCCATTGTAAACTGACTTTGGCTTAAACTGGTGTAAGCATATAATTTTTTTTGTTTTTTCTAAATGCCAAACAAATAGTAAATATCTCTACAAAACTATTGTTTCACAGATAACAGATATTTGTATGCACACCAACAGCAAAATTACACCCCCCTTTCCGAGTGATATGGAAGCCAGCCCTTGGTTTACACGTTAATGGCTTGCAACCAAAACCTCATTATCAGCATGGATATCAGTAGGCTCAATCTTTTTAATGACCAGCTTCTTCTGATGCATAGGATCAGTAGTATCTGCATCAACTAAGACAGTGTCATCTTCCTTGAATTCACCTTTAAGGTAAGCTAATGCAAGTTCATTCTCCACCATTTGTTGGATCACCCTCTTTACTGGCCTTGCACCAAAGTTAGGGTCAAAGCCCAGCATACCAAGCACAGCAACAGCAGCATCAGTGAAATTGAGATTGATCTTCTTTTGCTTTAGTCGAGACTGTACATGCTCAAGCTGCAGTATTGGGAATTATCATATTAAGGCACGTGTATCCAGGCATCATTAGTAAATAAATAAATAAAACCATTGATCCCATGAAATGACAAGCATGATATAAAAAAGAAAAAAGAATCCAATATTGGAAATATACGCATATAGTTAAATGAATAAATAAACAAAAACAAAAATGATCCCAGAAAATCCAAGTAAACTTTTCAAACTACCTAATGGAACACATCAAATGTAATAGAGTGTGCACCTGTATTTGAACAATAAGATTTATTTGATGAGAGTCTAGAGGCTGGAAAACAATATACTCATCAATACGATTCATGAACTCTGGACGGAATGTCTGCCGAGCAACTTCTATTACTTGTTTTTTCATTAATTCATAGACTGCCTCTCTAGAATCTTGTGCACTTTGAAGTGTCTCCAAAATATATTGGGACCCAATATTTGATGTCATGATAACAACACAATTTGTAAAGCTAACAGTGCGCCCTTGCGAATCAGTTATCCTCCCATCATCTAATAACTGGAGGAGGATATTGAATACATCAGAGTGAGCTTTTTCAATTTCATCAAATAGTACTACAGAGTAAGGTCTCCTACGGACAGTCTCTGTTAGTTGTCCGCCCTCTTCATAGCCAACATACCCAGGAGGAGCACCAACTAGACGTGAGACAGAATGCTTTTCCATATATTCACTCATATCAATCCTCACAAGTGCATGTTCAGTATTAAAAAGATAGCCTGCCAGAGCTTTAGCCAATTCAGTCTTCCCCACTCCAGTTGGACCCATAAACATGAAACTTGCAATGGGTCGGTTAGGATCAGAAAGCCCTGCTCTGGATCGTCGAATAGCATCTGCTACAGACTTAACTGCAATATCCTGACCCACAACCCTCTTGTGAAGCACTTCTTCTAAGAAAACAAGCTTCTCCCTCTCTGTTTGTTGCAGGTTTGAAACTGGAATACCAGTCCACTTACTTACAATCTCAGCAATGTCAACATCTGTGACTTCTTCCCGAAGCATTGATTTTCCACCCTTCCTGTATTCAGAAAGTTTGCTTTCAGCTTCTTCCAATTGTCGCTGAAGAGACATCAGTGTCCCATACTTGAGTTCAGCTGCTCGATTTAAGTCATACTCACGTTCAGCTGCCTGCATCTCCAAATTGACCCTGTCCACCTGTGCAACAATGGAAATGGCAATCAACAAGTTAAGATAAGCTTTCAACTATCTGTGATGATGCAAAAAAAAACTTAAAAGATGACCACACACTTCTTCTTTGATGGACTGGATGCGAGTCATGAGTGCTTTCTCTTGCTCCCACTGCCCTGCAAGCTCTTTTTGCTTTTGTTTAAGTGCCTCTAAGTCAGCATCCAACTTACTAAGTCGTTCTTTCGATGCTTTATCAGTATCATTTTTCAGAGATAAGCGTTCCATCTCCAACTTGATCACAGCTCTGTCTACTTCATCCAGCTCAGTAGGCTTTGATGTCATTTCCATTTTTAATTTTGCAGCAGCTTCATCAACAAGATCAATTGCTGCAAGCAGTAGCACAAAGTGAAAATTCTTGTTCTTAAAAAATGTGATTTAGGTATAACAAATTGAGTTACTCAAAACTCAACAATCAATTACATTAGAAACTCATACATACAGAACAAATGAAGCACCTTTATCAGGTAAGAAGCGCTCAGTAATATATCGCTCTGAAAGCACTGCAGCTGCAACCAGCGCACCATCAGAAATTCTAACTCCATGATGCAATTCATAACGCTCGCGTAATCCACGAAGAATAGATATTGTATCTTCAACTGATGGTTGACCCACGTATACTTGTTGAAATCTGCGCTCGAGTGCAGCATCCTTCTCAATATATTTGCGGTATTCGTTGAGGGTTGTGGCTCCAATACAACGTAGCTCTCCTCGTCCAAGCATGGGCTTCAACAAGTTGCCTGCATCCATAGATCCTTCTGAAGCACCTGCACATAGACATAAATATAGAAGAGAACAAATATTACAACATATTTATATTGATCAGGCCTTCTACAAAAAGAAGAATGGAAAAACAATAAACCATTTCCTCATCTTTGGTCCGTGAGAACATTAAAAAGCACTAAACAAATAAGAAGGAACTCTCTAACATATCAAATATGTTTGAATGAAACTCACAACAGCTGAAAAAAATTACATTGGAAAGGGAATGATATGATCATGCACTATTCTTCAAAGATCTCTCTATACTTTGTAGCCAAACTGACTGTCATTCTTCATAGACCAACAGTCTTTCAAATGCCCACTAAATGAATCTAGACAACGGAAAAACATGTAAATACTACCTATTTTCCCAAGAATTTGATCTGTATTGTTATCAAGCATAGCAAATATTATGTCAAACCTCACTACCTGTTACAAATTGAAAAAATGAAATCATTAGAACAAGTGATGAATTGCTAGATGCAGGTCTACTGACAACCAAGGTTGTTCTTCACTTTAAAGAATTTGAAGAAGAAATGAACACCGGCCTCACACGTAAACTATAAACACAAAGTTTAAATAATATTCCATTCCCAAAGGACACATTCTATACCACAACTTTTGATGAGAAATAAATAAGTTCTTATACCAATTGTTAGGAAATTCAATCTCTATCCAAAAATGACTTCAATGGATGAGATACAAGGCTTGGACAATAGCAACATGAAAATCTGAAACTTATATGCAAATCTGAAAATTAAGTAGCCTTAATATGGAAATACCATGATTAGATCCATCTTCTTTATGATGTTAAAAAACAGCCGACATAACATGCTTAATTACACCACCTTATGTGAACTTATAACAGCAATATATAAAGAATAACATCACCATAAGATAGCAGCAATGAAGCACAAATCAGCAACACGAGCATCACACACGGGATTTACCTGGTGAAATCCTTGCGGGGAAAAACTCCACCAAGAAGAGAGCATAAGTATGCATTATCTTCAAATAAATGAGATTACAATACAATCACTTTCATTCTCCTCTTTGCCTCCACCATGGCAGCACTTGTGCACCTGTGAACAACCTCCTTATGCCTCAACCTGTCCATGTACCTGCAGTGAAACTCTATATCCAACTGTGGTTCATAATTCTACATCCAAGAGGCTGAATTTATAGATGTGTGAAGACATCTTAAGCCCCAAACAAGACTCCCAAAGATGACCCTACATTCAAACGTCCCCAACCCTAGGAATAGCTCCTCGGAATGTGAAAGGACATCAGTTTTAGCTCCAATACTTTCCCTCCAACTTGGGCACCCAAACATGGGAGATAAGCATTACTTTAAATGTAATAAATGATGTACTACTAAGAGACACCTATTGCCTCATTCCAAGCTCCCACTTGGAGAATCCCAACAATCACTCATTTGTCTTTTTCTTTATCTTTTATTATCCCATTTTAGGCATGCACATGTGGGAAAAACAATATTAAATATTTATGTCCACAACTCACCTTTACTACTGCTAGTGGACCAATCACCCCTTATGAATATATTACAAACAATGATGAGAATTAATATTACAAAATAATTTTCCAATACACCCTAAATGCCTAGAGACACTTTCCAAGGATGTTGGAACAAGGATGACATAGGATTTACAAGGTGGATGGCACCTTAATCCTAACAACTTTCTGAAATTTGATTCAAGCCACATACAAAGGTAGTTGCAGGGCACTGTGCCTAGGGTAGGCAAGCCTGTGAGTTTCTCAAGCGCATAACCAATCTGGAGCCAGTGTATGATCTTGGATGGCTCAATAAATTCGCCCAGTTGTCTGCATGGGCGGGTGACAGCAATATTTAGTTGTATGACCAAGTTTTCAATTTGTTTTTATTATTAGCTCTAGCAGTTAACCCCAGTTTTGTATATATCCAATGGTATATGCAGTCCCAAGGGCTTCGGCTCTGGTTATGTAAAGCTAAACTATGTAATTACCTCTTTTTTTTATCAATATAATGGAGCAGCCCTAGCTGCACTCACTTGGCAAAAAAAAAAGGTATCTGCAGGGCATCATTGGGTCTATTATAAAGACATCAACTGGAGCAGACCTACAAAACCTAGAGAGCATAAGAATATATATCCCAGAGTATGCAAATTAACACAATGTACAAAGAAATGACCAATAGTGTTGGCTTGCACATCGCTCAAAATGGATGATATGCTTTGCTAGACCAGTTCATGAAGTTGAGGTACATTATCATGACATTATATTATACACCAAAAATAATGGAGGTAGATCTTCTTGATTACATAGCACAAACTAATGTAAAGTTTACATTTTAAAATCATTACAAGATTTTGATACTGCATATTAATAACAAGTATAGTTCTCCAAAAACTTGTACCTTGGACCATCCATGATGCTCATCTCTAAGATGCATATGAAGACATTTCGAAATATCAAGAGGATTCCAATGATATTTCCTAGTGTCTTTATCTACCTCCAATAAGCCTCAATGTATCAAATTATGTGATGATTTATAGGGATTCACCTTTGTCATTTTGAGTTAAGTCTTTCATTAATTCATATTTCATGAGTGACTAGAAAAACACCAATAAACCCTCTATTGCCAAGAGATGGGTTCTAGTACTGGTACGTCACTTTTTTGAGAAAACAGGAGACGAACACTAAGATGCTAAATACACATAATTTTATGATTAATTATACAAATAGTTTACTAAATAAAAAATTAAAAAACGTGAAATAAACATAGTTTTATAATACAAATAGTTTACTAAATTAAAAATTAAAAATGTGAGTTAAACATAGTTACAAGACTCGTCCAAACTCAATGAATCCCAGCTTGAGCCAACCAAACCAAGGCTTGATGGACTTGTGACTCGAGTACCTAGTGAGTCTAGTCAAACTCATCGAATCTACTTGACTCGCCAAACTCAATGAGTCCCAACAAGTAGACTCAGCCAGGTCTATGAAAATTAGGAGAAAAATAAAATTTGAAGGATGGCTAAAAGTGATAAATTATGAGCACTTTTGAAGGGAAACTTTCAGAGGAAAAGGGGAATCTAAATTTAGGCACCAATTTGTAATCTATAAATGAAAGCCATTCCTTCAAAGAAGATTATCCAATTTATGAAATCACAACCCCCTCTTTATCTGATAGCTTGAGCACCTGTGTGCTTATATATTTCCTAAGGATGAAAACCCTTGGAGTGCAGAGA
>VDFB02037532.1:0-23878 GCA_007258455.2 Sequoia sempervirens | reverse complement strand
GTTACATCCAACATGAGTCCTCTACTTATATCTAAAATCTTATAAAAAATATTATCATTTTATTGTATTAGGGTGGTCAGACAGACACCTACTTCTTTATTTTTTCTAAAAATTTAAGTACTGCATTGAAATTTCAATTTTCACCAAATAGACTTTTAAAAAATAAAATAAACTTAGTAGTTTAGAAACTACATTCAATTTTCCACAGATTCTATTCTTACATATTTTTGAAATAATATAGATAACTTATTCAAATTTTTATGTCAAGTTGCCTAACTCTGATTTTTCTGAATTTTCATTGCCACTTAAGGGCCTATTTTTTCCATGATAATCCTGCACATACCCGAGTCCTAACCCTAACCCCAATCCTAACCATAACCTTTACCCCGAGCTATATCGTATAACCCTAAACCTAATTGAAACTTAACTTAACCCTAACCATAATTAAACTCCACTCAAGAACCCTAACCCTATAATAACCCTATCCCTAATAGAACCCTAACCTTAATTAAACTTTAGCCTTGATTGAACCCCAACTCTGACCCAAACCCTATTTGTTCCTAACCCTCACCTTAACCCTAACTCTAATTGAACCATAATCCTTATTAAACTCTAGCCCTAATTGAACCCAACACTAACCCAAACTCTAGCCCTAATTGAACCCCAAATCTAACCCTAACCCTAACCCTAACCCTAACCATAATTGAACCATAATCCTAATTAAAATAACTATAATTGAACCCTAACCTTAATCTTAATTCTATCTCTAATATTAACCCTAATCTTGACCCAATCTCTAACCTTGACCCTAATCCTTACTCAAACCCTAACCCTAATCTTAATTCTAACCCTAACCCTAATCCTAATCCTAACCCTATCTCTAACCCTAACCCTAACCCTAATCCTTACTCAAACTTAACCCTAATCCTTACTCAAACCCTAACCCTATTCCTAATTCTATCCCTAACCCTAACCCTAACCCTAACCCTAATTCTAACTCTAATACGAACCCTAACCCTAATCCTAATTCCATCTCTAATGTTAACCCTAATTTTGACCCTAACCCTAACCCTAACCCTAACCCTATTTCCATCTCTAACCCTATCTCTAACCCTAACCCTAATCCTTACTCAAATCCTAACCCTAATCTTAGTTCTATCCCTAACCCTAACCCTTATCTTGACCCTATCTCTAACCCTAACCCTAACCTTAATCCTAATGCTAACCCAACCCTAATCCTAATTATATCTCTAATCATAACCCTAATCGCAATCCTAACCCTAACCCTAATTAATTTAATGTTCGCTCCATCATAACCCTAACCCTAACCTTAACCCTAATTAAATTATCTTAAGTGTATTTCAACCCTAACCCTAATTGTGTTGTAACCCTAACTCTAATTGAACTCTAGCCCTAACTTCAAAAGACATTTCTCCCTTCACAAAAACCTCAATCCTAGTCCTAATTCTATCTCTAACCCTAACCCTAACCCTAATCTTGGCCCTATATATAACCTAACCCCAACTAATTGTAACCTCAACCCTAATTCTATCTCCTAATTGTAACCTAACCTTAATCTTCACTTATCTCTAACAAAAAACCTAACCCTAAACATAATCATAACAAAAACCTCAACCCTAAACCTAATTGTATGTCTAACCCTAACCCTTACCCTAATCTTACCCCATCTCTAACCATCACCCTAATCATAACCCTATTTGTAATGTTAACCCCAACCCTAATCCTAATTGTATCTTTATGCCTAACCCTAACCCTAATATTAGCACTAACCTGAACCCTAATCCTAATTATATTTCTAACCCTAATCCTAATTCTATCTCTAACCTAGAACACTAACCCTAATCCTAACCCTATCTCTAACCCTAACCCTAAGCCTAATCATAATCATAATCCCAACATAAACCCCAACCCCAATCCTAATCCTAATTCTATCTCTAGTCCTAACCCTAACTCTAATCCTAACACTAATTGCAACACTAATCCTAATTCTATTTCTAACCCTAATTGTAACCCTAATTCTAATTTTATCTTTAACCCTAACCCTAACCTTAATCCTTTCACTATCTCTAATCCGAACCCTAATCCTAATTCTATCTTTAACCCTAACCCTAATTCTTACACTATCTCTAACCCTAACCCTAATCCTAACCCTTTCTCTAACCCTAACCCTAACCCTAATCCTAATTCTATCTCTAATCTTAACCCTTATCTTGACCCTATCTCTAACCCTAATCCTAATTCTATCCCTAAACCTAACCCTAATTACATCCCTAACCCTAACCCTAATCCTAACCCTATCTCTAACCCTAACCCTAACCCTAATCCTAATTCTATCTCTAATCTTAACCCTAATCATGATCCTATCTGTAACCCTAACCCTAGTCCTTACTCAAACCCTAACCATAATCCTAATTCTATCCCTAACCCTAATTCTATCACTAACCCTAACCCTAACCCTGATTCTATCTCTAATACGAACCCTAATCCTAATTCTATCTCTAATCTTAACCCTAATCCTGACCCTATCTCTAACCCTAACCCTAATATTCTTGATATTGTACACATAATTTTACAAAACTAACAATAAAACTACTCTTCCAAAGTATTTATAGGTATTGTCAAACTATAAATATTGAGTACAAAGATATTTCTAAATACCATCAAATAGTGAGTAAAGTGTAAGAATATAGCATGCTTAATCCTAATTATACATACATCATTTTAAAATATTTTCTTGCTATTGTTAATCCTTACATATAATATATTTTCTTTCAACAACTACTCTTTGAATGTATTTCTAAATGCTCTCAACTTATAAACATAAAATAAAATGAATATAGAAACACTTATTACATAAGATCAAATCTAAATTGAAAATATATATATACATTTTTCATCTCTACACCGCTTGAAAAAAAGTTTACAAAAGTCTCTTATAAACCCAAAGGACCCGCAAATTGTGGCCATAAAAGCATACCCAAATTGTATTTAATATTAAAATAAATGCAAATAAAAGATTACTGGACTCCATTTCTCTGTTAAGGTGATCGAAATCGTCACCCATTTGTTGGCGAAATGTCCTACACGGAGGAACATTGAGATACATCTCAGCTGATGCAGATCGGATCATTTTTTCAACAATAGATCTGCACCCATCATATACCATCTACCACCTGGGTATTGTCGCTTGTAAGTGGAGCTTCACTGTGAGAACTTAAACCATAAATATAAAATCAATTATAAAAAGTTAATGTAAGATGTAAGACTCTTTACTAACAAAAAGATCTCGATTCTCAAAACAAAAACAATAAAGATCGTTTACTCCTCGTCGATAAAAACAAAAAATATTCTTCAATTCACAACGTAAATCTTCTTGTTGACAAAGATCAGATCAGATCTTAAATCCCCGTTAAAAACATAAATTCTTGCCTTCAAGGAAGGATTTTGATATTCTTTAATAAAGAATCTTGGTATTCTCTACAATAAAGAATGTAAAGTACTCTTCAATTCACAATGTGAATCTCTTTACACAAACCATCAACCATCACACATCAGATAGAATCCATTTATCAAGCCACTTTGGATTGATTTTTCTCTTTAGCTTTCACAAAGCAAATGCTGAACAACGTAAAGAAAATCATGTTGCCCTTTCCTCCAATGCCATCGCCGTACATACCAGATTAAATCGTAAAATACATCTGTAGAGTATGAAAGTTATTTACAAAGTTATGCGATTACATGTTTCGAGATAGTTGTGAATGGCGAAGGATTCCGATGTGAACAAAAACAAAATTATACATCGAGTCTCAACTATATCCATGAGTAAAAACGTCTACTATATATTGTCTCTTAATGTATAAAATAATTACAGAATACAAGACATATAAAGGCATGCGGTGATCTTTATTACACCGCTTTCGCATCTGCGGTTTCAACAATATCTACAATTCTGGCAATTTTGGCTTTATTCTCACTAATTTTGGGAACGGTGACAATCAGTACACCATTGTCCAAGTTAGCTTTGATGGAATCCATGTCTACATTGCATGGCAATGTAAATTGCCTCCAGAATTTACCCACACCACGCTCCACTCTGCCATTTGTCGCCCTCTTTCTCCTCTCCTTTTGACTCGTTGGCCGCTAATTGTAATCACCCTGTTTTCCTCCACTTCGATCTCTATCTCCTTTTTCATACCTGTAAACACATGACCATATCTGTTATAATTTCGTCCCAAAAAATAAATATTGTTTATAAAGGAAACGATTGAAAGAGATGAATTACTAACATGGGCTTGGGAGGTTTCCTTCTACAAATATTGTATCACACTACAAAAATACTACTTCCATGAAAATTAAATTTACTTGTCAAACCATCAACTTCACAGCCCTTAAACAACAAGGTGTGATGCTAGTAAATAAGATGGAAGAAGCATAATGATCTAGCTATTAAGAATGATTCAAAACAGAGTTCCCCCGTAGCTGAAAGAAGAAAGTTACCAATTCCACTCTGTTCACGAACATAGAACATGTGCTCTCAATATTGTGAAGATTTAATGTACCGAGTCACGACCGACCATTGGGAGACGCACCTTGAGTCAGAGCGGTTCAATGAAATTATTTCATTCTGCCGCAAGGTGCGAACACATGAGCCCCAAATTAAGCACTCTTTCCATCTCTTCCACTCCATAGTCACCTCGCAGTTTGGGATCCGCTGCATCCAACAGGCTCTCTCTGGTGTAGAAGTCTCACTTCCAGAATCTACCACACAAGTCATATGCCAGGCCTTCTTTCCGCCGCAGGGTGCGAACATTTAAGAACTCTTTCCATCTCTTCCACTCCATAGTCACCTCACAGTTTGGGATACGCTGCGTCTAGCCGGCTCTCTCTGGTGTAGAAATCCCACACCCATTCCACCAAAACTAAATACATCTAAGCGACAGAAATGGGAAATCTTGAAATGGAGGATGATTACAATTAGAATTTTGTTTTGTTGAAATGGAAGTGGATTACAGAGTAAACCTTTATCAAACTACAACGTATGGTCTTGTAAATGGCAGTTACTTTATTCTACTCGAACCACACATCACACCATAAAAGCTCTGGTAATGGTAATATGTAGGTAACATGCGATCGAATCATAGCGATTCATCTTCCGCTTTCTTCAATTGTAATAGCTGGCAGTCGTGTTGAGTGGTGGTGCCACATAACAGAATACAAACCATTTATTTTTGTTAAGACAGTCACTCCCGCTGGCCTCCTATAGAGCTCAACGTAATTAATGATATTACAAAAGAAATGCATTTGCAAAAGAATTAATATCAGAGTAATATTTTAAATATTACTAGCTTATAAGAGCAATATCTCCTTGCTCTATACTGTCCATAAACATATTACTAAATATTAGTAAACAATAAATATCTTAAATGTAGATAGCCATAAACATTAGAGTAAGTCTAATAAATAAAAATGCATAAAATTAATGATATTGCAAAAGAATAAATATCAAAGTAATATCTTAAATATATTACTAGCTTATCAGAGTAAGTCTAATAAATAAAAAATGCATAGAATTAGTGATACTGCAAAAGAAATGTATTTGCAAAATAAATAATCTCTATTTTTTCTATTTTGGATTCAATTATTGTATTATTCTTTAAATCAAATCACCACAATATCTTGAAAACTTAAATTTCATTCTAAAATTAAATTAAATTCTAATTTCTAATTTAACAATTACTAATTTAGATATAAAAACAACCTCTATTTTAAAAAAAGAAAGGTTGCTTCAAAAAACTAAGCAAGTAATAAAATTATTTAAGAAAAACTAAAAAAAATATTAGAATGTCTCTTGATAACTAAAATTATTAAGAAAAACTAAAAACTTAAAAAAAAAAACTTAAATGCATAAAGTTTCCACATGGAGTCATCATTTGCACAATATTTATAAAGCAAGTCTTTCAGTTTTTTTTCTTAAAAACACATAAAATGTTCAAAACAAAAAGAAATATTTTCCCCCTAATCTTAATAGTGATGGGGTTATTACCTCTTTGGAAAAGAACTTTTCAATATTCAAATCCAACATGGGATTAACAGTTGGTAGTTTCATTGATTGAAATTGTCATCGTGTAATACAAGCCATAATTAGAAAAATGTTTTACAAAAGATCAAATTCTGTGAAAACTATCTATAGAAGCTCTATGTATGATTATTAGGACTTTATTGTCAGTGTATCAAATTGTAGTGTTCTTGGATCCATTGAATAGTTTGATTGGGTTTGGAGGTTTTGACCCTTTCTAAGAATTTTCTAATTATTTTAAATCCCAAACTGAGAAAGTATTTTTTATCTTCTATTTCATCTTCTCGGTTGTCAATAATAGATAGCAAACGCATGAACATCCAAACCCAATGGTACACCAAACACACGAACATCAACCCGTCGTTGGAACCACCACCCAAGTCTCGACGACAAGTACAAACTCCATCGACGACATCCCCATCGGACCATCACGAGAACAAGAGACCTCATCCCGTCGATAGAAGATTTTCACACTGATGACAAAACAAAACCGTTGACGCATCGCTAGAACCAGAAGACATGCCCACCCGATGAGAACAACATACACCAAAATATTCTTGAGGACTTGTCAAAGGATTTGTTTTTTGAATCTATTTTTTCTTTATCACCATTATTTTTTCATGTTTGATGAAATAGATTCATAATTAAATACAACTCATCTTCAAAAAATCAGACATAAAGACATTACGACACAAACACACAAAATTGGGACATTTTAAGTATCAGGCAGGCATTAAAAAGAAACAAAAGCAATAGAATCATTAATCAATACAACACATCTTTAAAAAATGCAGACAAAAAGGCATTGTGATGTACAAACCAAAAAAATAGGAACTTAAGTATTAGGTGACCTCAAATAGAGAACAACTGCAACACTATCACTATTCAATAAGTGAGAAAAAGAAAAAGAAATAGGCGAATCGAACAAATCCAAGGTCGGAAAGGAAAATGATACTTACAAAGTAGTCATCATCAATTGTATAAATGTACTTCTTGGAGACCATATAACTGAAGCAACAACAAGAACTGTCCTTGAAGGAGATGCAGGAGGCCTTGGGGTTGAGGATCTTGTTAATGCCATTATAGTTGTAGAGCTCATAGTCGAAGCCCTCAGGCACATTGATAGTCTTGGAGGGATCTCCATCTTGCACTATGATGAGATGATATGGCTAAAAAATGACCTCGACATCTCTAGAAAATCCAAGTTCCTAATAGTGGATATCATAATATCCAACTCATCCTTGAGTATCAGGGAGGAATATGGGATTCCGCTTGCCATTCTTCCTTGCAAAACAAAAACCTTAGCCTTATCCAAAAAAAATTAAATAATTATATGCCAGGAGAAGGTAGGGGCAGGGATATTTACCATTTTTTGTTGCTTTCCCCGCTGCTATTGGTTTCAACTCCTCCAAACTCTTCCTTGCTGGTACTCATCTTCCACTTCTCCAATATGGCAAGCTGCAACCTGAAGATAATGTTTTGATGAGGGTTTTAGAGTATGTGTATTATAATGAAATTAAGGCATAGTGAATGAAATTATGGTAGGTTTTTTTTGCCGCTAAGAAGGATTTGAAAATGGAATTCAAAGTAAATAATCTCTACTTCATAAATCTCCCACTTATTGTACAATAAATATTATCAAATATATTATAATATTATATTATTATATAATATTAAATATATTATAATATAATATTATATAATAATATAATATTACAATATTAATAATATAATATAATATTACAATATTAATAATATAATATAAATATAATATTATATAGTATTTATATTATATTATATATTATATAGTATCATATTATATTATAATATACTATATTATATAATATATTATATTGTAATATAATATCATTATTATATTTTATTATAATTGGATTGTTTAAATCATACTTTATTAGTGAAATTGACCACAATTGCTCTTCGATACATTTGACATGCTAACTCAATAGGAAAATCAAACTGGCTTCAAATCATAGTTAAAAACATTAATGATTCATTAACATAATGAGTAATAAAAGTTAAAGAATGTAAATGTTAATTTTTTTTATAAAATATGTGAAGGCCTTAAGAATGCACTGAGAGGCAATGCCTTCCATGCAATAGGTATTTTTGGTGCACCAAGCAACCTAGGTGGCCAAATGACCCACTTAGGTAGGGGTCCCATGAGGGGGGCTTAAGCTCTATGGATTATGATCAAATTAAAAAGAAAAAAGAATAGAGGAGTAATAGTCATTTATTTAGTCATTTTAATTTGTCTGACCAATTATTTAGTTGTGATTTTACTCGATGACCAAATTAGTCATATATTTAGTCATTTATACTTGTGAATTGCAAAAAAATAGTAGAATTTAGTCATTTTTAGTCACGTGACTAGTCACGTAGTCATTTATTTGCCAAATTCTACTAATGGTTGGATTTCTTAAAACCCCTGGTTTCACTGATGAATAACATGATATTTATGATCCTGAAATCTATGGTAGATGTACCTTAGAACTTAGATTTTCATCGGAGAATAAGGCTGCAAAGAAAATACAAGTTAATAGTTATAGTGCATTATGGGTAATTGGATTAGGGTGCATGATGTTTCATGAGGTTTTCCCTTGCCCATAATTTATCATGGTCTTTGCCCAAAATTATGATGATAACAAAAGAGATATTGTTAATAAAGATAGTAAAGAAGAGTTGTTATGATCCATTAATGCAAAAGAAATTGGAAAAGTGTTGGGGTTTACAATTGAAGAATTTAGAAATGTCCACATTGACCTAGAAAAGCTTACTAGTGATTATAAAGTAGTGGAGGAAAGGGAGAAAAATTATTTCATAAATAAAATAGTTCAGGATAATATACAAGTTAGAAATGAATTGAAAGGTAATCATGAGCCTCCTTATGATTTTGATGTGTTTAGACCATGGGTTTATGATACTATTTCCATGCTAGCATTTTTCCTTAGACTGGATAACAATTGGGAAGTAGGTGCAAGCCTCCTTGAAATGGTATATAATATCCATTTTTCTTTTCCATCTCAACCTATCAAATATAACTTTATTGAGAACATTGTCGAATCCAAGCATGAACAATTTTTAATGATTAAAGGAGGTGCACACTCAAAGTCCACTAAGATATTTAGGTTCACAACCTACTTGTGTTATTTTTTTCTATTCAAATTCAGTAGAATGTTTTAGACCAACATGCTTTAGATTCAAACCTAGAGTAATGCCGAGGAAAATAAAATGGATCCAATATATGATTGGACCACTAAAATAAGGATGCATGATTCTCAAAGGGACTACAATAATTTTTTAGACTACTTTTTGGCTCCATTGCATCAAGCAATTATAAATACTCCAATGCCTAAATTTCTTATGTCATGTACAAATTGCATTCAACTAGGAGAACAATTACAATTGGTTTATTTATACTTAATGTAAGAATATACTATGCTAAGATTTTATGGATTAGGAGTAGAGCCATTCAAACTTCCAATACATGTGCTAGAAAGGGTTTTTGCATTGGAATATGTAAAGCAGATGCAGAGTATTGATGAACTACATTTTGTCGGTCAGCAAAAGAAGACCTTATTTCCTTCTTTACCTTTTTCATATGGAGGGTTCACATTTGAGAGAAAAGAATTTAGTGTGGCACATGATCTTTTGAATTTTGATGTTGTCTATCACTAGCAATATGATACATGTGACACCATTAAATCAATTATTGTGGCCAATAGGAATGTTGCAAGTAGAATTCAACATCAAATTAAACCCTTGCTTGAAAACTTGAAAATAAGGATTCTTGGGATGAGGTCAAAATAGCAATGGAGAAAAGTGTTGTTGAGAAAGGAATTTCTTTTGAACAATTGTTGGCATAAATTATGGCATTACATCAAAAGAAAATCAGGAGGTATAATAATTTTTATGAAAAAAGTGATAAACCATCTAGTAGAGTAAAATTGCCAGATTCTCTAGATAAGGAAGTTACAGATAAAAATTAGTGTTCTAAGATGAGGATGGCTTGGGACTTTGTTTTTGAGAGTCGAGCTAGGGCATCCACGCCCTAGCTCGTGGTGGATTTTTGCTAGCTTTGCGCTGTTTGGGGGGGTGTCTTCTTGCATGGCTGGGGGTTTGGTTTCCTTTTTAGTCTAAGTTGTGTCCTGGGGTGCGTGGAATGCTTCAAGCTCATCTCTTCTTTTTGTAAGGGTTTCCTTTGCATCTGGTGTTGGGCGTCCATCTTGGTGGTAGGATCTACTGTGGTCTAAGTGTGGGGTTGTTTGGTGGTGCGTAGGGTGTGAGCGGGCTAATCTCGTTCTGCTTGGTTTGTATCTTCTTCCTGTTGCGTGGGTGGGAAGGGTTTGTGGTGTGGGTGCTGGTGTGGAGCAAGGAGGAAGGGCGTGGGGAGGATTCCCCCACCCATTTTTGTTTAGGGATTGTGCTTATTGTGTTAGGGAATGATGGCATTCTCAACGGGTGAGATGTCAGTGGGGTGCCCTAACTTGGACTTTCGGGCAACAATAGGCTCAAAATTTTCAAGTCAAGGGATGAATACCTTTGATAACAACCTGTTTGCTCTGAATACTAGGATTGTTGATACGGGGTTGTCTAATGGCGTGTGAATCACGAAGATTAATGACTATCTTGAGAGGTGCAAGGAGAGGCCAAAACTGGTTGTTCCATCTGAAATGATTGTTGAAGATGTTGAGTATTATTCAAATCACTCCTTATATTGTAAGTTTTTGGGGATGAGGGTTTCCTTGCAATTTTTGGAGGTTTGGGCCTGGAAGACATGGGAGCTGGAGGGGGAAATGGAGATAATGTTGTTGGCGAACAATTATTTCATGGTTACTTTTAATTGCATTGTTGATTGCAATAGGGTATTTGAGGGAGGCCTTTATTTTCATAATAAGGTAGGGTTGTTTATCAAGCCATGGCATGCAGGTTTTAACCTTGCTGAGGAGCTTCCAAATCGTGTCCTGGTGTGGGTCTGTTTACCGAGGTTCCCGGTGGAATGCTGTCGAGAGGATGTGTTGCACCTATTGGCCTCAGTGCTTGGAAAACCAGTTGGGACTTCATCGCAGACTTTGGGTAAAAAGGTAATGACTTTTGCACGCATTTGTGTTGAGATTGATCTAATTAGGCCTTTGCTTGATGCAATAGATATGTGTGTGGGCTCTTATTCTTGGGTGGAGCATTTGGACTACGAAACTCTTCCTTTTTGTTGTCGGCTTTGTCAAGAATATGGCCATTTGCAGCGGAGATGTCCAAGGTACAAGCCTATGGAGTCCCAACCTTCACAACCTGCTAGCAATCTTCCTGGAACAGATAAGGGGAAGAGCATTTATCCTGATGAGTTAGGTGCTTCTAATGGTTTTGCTCTGGTCAAGGCTCGAAATCGGAACAAGGGTCAAAAGAGGCCTTTTAAAGAAAGGCAAGATGAAGGTACCTTTAATAGATTTGAGGTTTTGGATGAGCTCAACCAACAGGAGGTGAACCCAGGTTTAATCAGCCTGGATCTGGGGCTTGAGGGCTTAGCTCAGGAGGATCTTGTTCTTGATTCTTTTATGGATCCACAAAGGGATGATTGTGTTCACATGGAATCTAATCAAAAGATGGTGGTTTCAGAGGTGCAAGCCCCCTCGACTGTTGTTCCAACAGTAGGTGAGGATTCTTCTCTTCCTGGGCAGAACACTGGTTTGGACCCAGCTAAGAAGACCAAGCCTCCCCCCAAATTGGACATCATGTAGAAGGATATTAAGAAGGGTGGGGCAGAGAAATTTGTTAAACCTGGCAGAAAAATGGATGTGGAAAAGATTAAATTGGTAGGCGAGAATCTGGTGGAGTCAGGATCAGTAAAGACTCTGGATTCTCTTGTTTCAAGCCCTTTGAAATGATTTTTCTTTCATGGAATGTACAGGGCTTGAACAATGACCCTAGACAAAAAGAGGTTCATGATTTAGTTAGAAGTCATGGTCCTGATGTCTTCTTTTTGCAGGAGACTAAGTTGTCTATTGAGAATATGAAAGGCTTGGCACCTAAGTTGTGGAGGAGTGGGGAGTGCCAGTGCATTGGAGCTCATGGAGCTTCTGGGGGTCTAACATGTTTATGGAATCCACATAGGATCCGACCTTTTTGGTGGATATCTTCTAAATCCTCTATTTCTATGATTGCTACTAGTTTTAAGACAGGGGAAGTCATTCTCTTTTCTAATATATATGCTCCTGTGGATTTTTGAGGTAAACAAGGTCTGTGGTCCCATATCAGGCTTATCCGTAGCATGACACCTTTTCATCCATGGATTTTGGCTGGAGATTTCAATGCTATTTGTGATTTGGCGGAGAAGCAAGGTGGTACTAGAAGGATGGAGCCCCCTGCGCTGTTGATTTGTGACAATATCAATACCTTGAATCTTGTTGATATCAAACCTAGCAATGGTCAGTTCACCTAGAACAATCATCGGGTTGGTGATTTCTGCATTGCAGAAAAATTAGATTGCTTTCTGGTTTCCTATTACTGGGTTGGAGGGATGTGGTCGTCTTGCTATGAGATCTTGGATTGGAGAGGATCCGACCACTGGCCTATTAAGCTTGCTACTGAGTCAACTCGTGTGCCTCGTATGCCCTCTTTTAGGTTCCAACTCATGTGGTTGCGGGACCCTCCTTTGAATGCTTTTATGACTTCCATGCAAAGGAAATGGCTCAGGCAGATTTGGATAGTATCACGAGGAGGTTAAGGGAGGACGGGGTGACGGCTGAGTTACTTTAGGACGAGGCTCGGGCTGTGAAAACTCTTGAAGAATGGGAGCTGCGTGAGGAAATGTATTGGAAACAGAAGGCTTGTATTGAGTGGCTTCACAAAGGGGATAAAAATACAGCTTTCTTCTTCAATTCGGTGAAAGCCAGGCGACATGGTAATTCTATCTCTGGTCTAGTGAATGACATGGGAGACCATCTTTCCTCCTTCCCGAAAATCTCAAGGGAGGCTGTGCAGTATTTTGAATCTCTTTTTAGGGAGGACTCGCAAGGGGGGTCTCCTGAGGAAGCGCAGATTATTTCTTGTATCCCCTCTCTCATGTCTGGAGAATTGAATCAACAACTCATGAGTGATATCTCGCTTGAAGAGCTTGAAGGGATTGTTTTCAATATGAAGAAAGGGAAGGCACCTGGTCCAAATGGCTTCCTGATTGAGTTTTTTCAAGAATTTTGGGATATCATCAAACTTGACCTCCTGGTAGTGGTTCAAGAATCTCAACAAAATAAGCAGATGCTAAGGGCTCTAAATGCTACCTTTCTGGCTCTTATTCCCAAGAGTGAGGGGGTAGATAAGTTAAGCAATTTTGGCCCATTTCTTTGTGCAATGTAATTTATAAAATTATTTCTAAACTTATTGCTGATAGGTTGAAAAAGGGGCTTGAGGAGTTGATATTTGAGGAACAAAGTGGTTTTGTTGCTGGTAGGAAAATTCTGGGTGGGATTGTTATTGCAATTGAGGTCATCTATTCTATGGCCAGCTATAAAGAAAAAGTGATGTTTATCAAACTGGACATGGCTAAGGCATATGAAAGAGTCAGGTGGTCCTTCCTTCGGCAGGTTCTTGGTGCTTTTGGTTTTGCTGAAGAATGGATTCAATGGGTTTTGAGTTGTGTTACTCCAGTCTCTTTCTCTGTGCTTATCAACGGGAGTCACTCTGAGTTATTTGGTGCTTCTAGGGGGCTTCATCAGGGAGACCCTATTTCCCCTTGTTTATTCTTTTGGCTGAAGGTTTGGGGAGATGGATTAAACAGAGTGTGGAGTTTGGTCTCATTCAGGGTTGGAGGTGGGGTGGCACCTTACCTCTACAAACTCACCTAAAATTTGTGGATGATACCGCTTTGATGGGGATGGCTACAATGTGGGAGGCTTCTAATTTATGAAGACTGTTGGATGTTTACCTGGTTGCCTCCAGTCAATAGATTAATGAGGGAAAGTCTTCCATTTTTTTCTTCAACACTCTGGGCCCCATTCAACAGAGGATTGCCTAAACTTTGAGATTTTAGATCGAGACTCTCCCATTGAATTACCTTGGTATTCCTATCTCGGTGTGTAGATTGCCTAGGGAGTCTTGGTAGATTATTTTGGATAATTTCAGGTGAAAGTTAATCACTGGACTCATCGATGGTTATCCTTTGCTGGTCGTGTCCAGTTGATTAAGTCAGTGGTGCAGGCTTTTCCCATTTACAGATGCATGCTCCAGGTTGCCCCTATGGGCTTTCTTAAGGACCTAGATTTAGTGGTGAGACAATTTTTATGGGTTGGTTGCTTGGAGTCCTCCAAATAGAGTTTGGTTAGACGGGAGGTTGTTTGTAGTCTGAAACAATATGGTGGACTAGGTTTGAGGCAGTCGACATTGACTGGGGAGGCTATGGCTACAAAACTGTATTGGCATTGGTGTAATGAGCAGGATAAGAGTTGGGCCAGGGTTCTTTCTCAGAAGTATCTCTTGAGGATCCCTCATCCTGATATTTCTAGGTACCCCCTTGTGGGGAAGGGCTCAACGATATGGGGCACCCTCAAAAAAGGGGTTGTGCTTATTAAGGAAGGATTATTTTGGATCTGCAAGAAGGGGACAGAGGTCCAGTTCTAGTTTGATTCTTGGGATGGTTTTCCTCCCATCACCTCTCAGTTTCCCAACTTGTTGAATCTTTGCTAGAGATTTCTTGAGGTTGGTTGGTCGCGGGTGAGTGATTTTAAGTCCTTTTCCTCCTATGGTCAGATGGAGGTGGCCAAATGGAAGTCCCCTGATGAGTAGCCGAATGTTGGTTTGAAGGAGGATTGTGTTGTGCTACAAAGTATCCTCTCCAGGCGAAGATGTAGCTCTCTCTGAGATGATGATGTGCTTGCTTAGTCCCCCAATCCTAAGGGGACCTATACTGTTGCCTCTGGTTATAATGTGTTAGTGTCTCATAGGTTGGCTGGGGCTAAAATTCAGTGGTGGAAGAGGGTCTGGAACAAGCTTTCTTGGCCAAAATGTAATTGCTTTGTTTGGATGTTGGCCTGGAATAAGTGTTTGACCTAAGATAACATTCAGAAGAGAGGTTTCCAGGGTTCTTCTATTTGTGTTATGTGTGGGGCTAATGAGGAGGACTCTACTCACTTGTTTTTTCATTGCTCTTTTGCCCTCCAACTTTGGCATTTTTGGTGGGGTGTTTGGAAAATTCCTTGTGTTCATGCTTCCTCCTTGATTGAATTTTGGCAGGGGATGGGTCGGCCCCCTTTTGTGGCCTCCTTTTTGTAGGAGGTGTGGTTTGTGGGGCCTATCTTCTTATTGTGGCAGATTTGGTTGGAACGCAATTGAAGGATATTTCATGGAGAACAGAGGCTGGTGCAACAAATTTGGTAGAGATTATTGGGCATGGTTCAGTAAACGATGGAAGCTAGGTGTGAAGTGGAATTCCCTTTGGTGAAAATGGATACAGAGGTTGTGGAGAGATTGGGGATTGTGGGGTCATCATTGGCTTTGGAAAGGGCTAAGAGAGGACAGCGAGAGAAGCAAAAAATTTATAGGGCTGGCAAATGGCAACTCCCCCTCATTCGGGGTTTTGAAGATCAATACTGATGGATCTTCAAGGGGCAATCTGGGACCAGCTGGTATTGGGGGGATTGGTAGGGATTCCTTGGGCTCGGTGATCTTCCTCTTTTCGATCTATGAAGGGAAACATACCATCAACCTAGTGGAAGGGTTGGCTATTCTTGATGCTCTTGAGAGAGCTCATGCTTTGGGATGGAGAAGGATTGTTTGTGAATCTGATTCCTAGATCTTGATCAATTTTCTTATTGAGTGGAAAGTGGCAGATGTCAGCTAGCAGTTGGCTAAGGTTGTGCAACAAATTTTGTGGGTTAGTTCATTGATGGAAACAACGACTTTTGTCCATATTCCAAGGGAGTGGAATAGGGCAGCTGATTGTTTGGCGAAATGGGCTTTTGAGCATGTTGAGGGATGGAAAATTGAGGAGTGGGAGTTGGTTCCCCAGGAACTTCGTCTTGATTTAATGAATATTCTTGCTAAAGATAGGGATGGGAATGGTGACGGATGATGGTGTTGGTTGTTTTATCTTAGTTTGGTTCGTTTCTCTTGTTTTTCCTTGGGACCTCGGTCCTTTGCTTCCTTTGTAATGTTGTTTTCTGATCTTCAATAATTTTTTTACCCCTTTTTTTTAAAAAAAAGTTACAAATAAAAATTGGTCACGATAAAAAATTATTGCCTTTTGGTCTATGAGGAAGGAGCTAGGTGAACCAAGAACTCTTGCAGACTTTAGAGATAATGAAGAAGTGTAGACACTTAAAAATGTATTGAATGATATCATGCACTTGAATAGGGTATACTAACATCATTTCGTCCTAAAACCCATCCTCTTTTTGCTTAATTGATTAAATTAGCCTAGCTATTTAATTAATTACATCATTTGCATCTATTAACCTAATTAATTTAATCAGGTTAATTCACCCCTTTTCATGCTAACATTTCATCTTATTAAATTAAATAAATCAAACTATTTAATTTAAATCCCTAAATCTTCTTATTTAATTAAATAACCCTAAGTTATTTAATTAAATGTCATCACCTTTTTCCCTCTTAATTAAATCACTATATTTAATGAATATCATCTAATTCTTCTAATCCCCTAATTGTATAATTAACATTACTTAATTATTGATCAATTATTAATTAAATCTAATTTCCCCCCACTTGCAAGGGAAAATTCCTTTGCACATTCTTCCAAAAGGAATATTTCCATGGAATATTCTTTCCCCTTTTTGTACAATTAAACTTTGTTTTAATTTGTTAAATATCCTTTTACCCTTACCTATGAGAATATTCCAAAGAATTTTCTCTCTCCTCACTCAGTTGAAAAATGGAATATTTTTACAAAGCTTCATATGCAAGTTAACTCAAAACTTCTTGTGCAAGTTAACTTGTGACCTCTTGTACAGGTCAAAAGTGTGTTTGTTTGAAGGAATGTTAACCCTTGATTAAAATATCATCTTTCATTCTCATCTATTGATGAGAATCCATGATCCATGCCTCTAACTTCTTCCATCCTTAACCATTGATTAGCCTTTTTTATCTCACCCCTCCCTTTCTCATTTGCTTTCCTATAAATAGGTCACTATTTGGAGACAAATGGTTCCATCTTTTAACATCAAAGTTGTGTTGTTAAAATCACTCACAATCACACTCATATTTAGCACACATTTAACATCTTTTTTAGTTTAATTACTTTCATTAAATAGCTTTAGATTCCATTAATGGCTTCCATGATCACATAATGCATCCATTTAGCTTATTTTGTTAATTAGGGTTTGAATATTTTAGTTTAGAATCTATTTAGATTAGCTTTGTATTTGCATATCTATATCATTTTAGCATAAAATCATGTTAAATTAGCTTGCCTCATGCTCATTTAGATTAAAATCATGTTTTCATACACATCTCACAAATGTTCAATCATTTTTTTTCAATAAAACTAATTGGTCCAAGCTCATTTATCCACGAGATTGGGAAAGGGTCGCCGTTCCACATCAACACGACACCACTCCCACAATGGGATAAGTTTTAGATGGATTAGAGTAGGCATTTTAAGGAGTTTTTAGTTTAGTATGCTTTTTTTTAATGGATGCTTTGTTTAATTTACACTTGATTGATCCTATTGAGATTGACACTAGTGGCTTAGTTATGCTTCGATTCTTCATGGATAAAGTGTAATCAGCCCATCCTAATCCATTGGCCACATTCTGGTGCTAGAAGGAGTGCATAATCGATCAAATTTAATCAATTTCTATCTCAAATTCCATTTTTTTTATTCTTGTAGGATACAACGATGCTCAAGGGAATTTAAGCGATGCCTTTGCTGGGCGTCACCATACAACGACACTATCATCATCAAAAACAGTGACACCTAACTAATATCTTGGCACTGATTAAAATAAACGATGACATTGAATACTTTTAGAGGTATTGAGAATTTTCAAATTGTGATGCTCCAAAATCGTGACACTATCATCATCACTGGACTTCTACAGAGTGACACCCAAATTCAACAAAGCAACACTCATGTGATTTATAGTGACGCTATCGTGAACAACGCCCTTCTCTGGTAAGCAAATTAATAATCAATTTTTAGCATATTCTTTAATTTTTTTACTTCATTTAATCACTAACATGCCTCTAACTTTGTTTTGGTTTTTAGGCTAACTGGGTTTTGCAGGTTGGACGATAAAAGTTTAAGTGAAGAAGCATTCTTGTCTTTAAATCTTATAATTGTAACAAGTGTTTTGACACTTTTGGGGCAATTATAACCCATTTATCATGCTTTTTCATTTGATGCTTTAGGACCACACTAGCTTTCAATTGGGTTTTAAAAAGAATGCTCAAACGGGACTAAAATTGAACCCTCACTTCATCATTTTACTTTGGGTTTAAAATTGAACAAAACAACTTAACACTTTGTTTGGTGCTTAAAATAAATTATTTTTTCTTTGAGGGTTAAAATTAATGAGTGTTTGCTATGTTTTGTGATTTATATTTTTTTCATTTAATGTGTATTCACTTCTCTCTCGCCACTCGACAATCTTGAGAATCATAACCATTCCTTGAAATTTTGTATAATCCCCCACATCTTTCAATTTGGATTAAAACGAACCCCATGCTAGTGCAAGGAAAAGGAATTATGTGTGCTCTCTCCTTGTTTCATGTGAACTGGGAGATTGAACTACAAATTTACTTCCTTTCTTTTGTTTATCTTTAGAGGGCTTGCCTCCCCACTTCGAAAGGAGGGAATGGCCCAAGCAATAATGAGCTAAATCCAAGCTCTTTTAAATTGCTATATAAAAATGTGTTTGTGACGAAATTCATAAGCAATAGGTGTTGATGTGTCATATCGACAAGTGTCACCCTTAGTATCTATGTGATACACTAAAATCTCTTCTTAGGAAGAGACTGGGAGGCCTCTTGATTGAAATAATCTTGAGCTAATATTTCCATGTGTATGACCACGTTGAATGAAATCCCTTACTATGACCACTTGTTTAGAAGCCAAAAACCTTTATACTTGTTGGTGCAAGAATGATCATTCTGAAGCTGCCCCACATTTTACTATTCAATTTTTGAAATAGAAAAATCCTTAGGATCTTCAGATCTTCAGGATTTCAGATTTGGTGGTCTCGAGAAGTGTGTGTCATGGAGGGGAGCTAATGTCACCAAATCTCTAGTTGTTCACATTGTCTTAGTGTATGGAGAAATCCAAGTGGGGATTCAACAAGTAGTATCTTTTGAACCTGGATGGTAAATGCTTGTGATTCAATTTAATACTTTACTTGGTTCCAAAACATTGCAAACAAACATTAACAAGTCTTTTCAAAATTTCAAACCCTTTGATCTAAGTATGGATACCCTTTGACAAAACATTGATATTAATGATTGTCCTAAGAATTTATTCTTAGAGACTTCTAAGTATTTTGGTTTATATCTCAATTAATACTTCCCAAAGTTTACATAGGCAACTATGGTTTGAACTTCATCCTTTTCACAAAATGGACCTTGTGAAATTTATGATGTTTTTGACATAGAAATTTAATTTGAAACTTAATCAAGACAAGTGTTTGTGGTAAAAGAAACACACTTAAGCAAGATAAATTGACAAATTGAACTCCACATGACATTTGGCATCCAATCTCTCCATTGAAACAACCAAACCTTACGCCTGCTATCATACAAGGAAAAAATTGCAAAACATTGAGTCCAAATTCTATTGTCAAAATCATTGGGTCCTATTTCCAAAAACATTTGAGTTCTAGTTTACCAAAATCATTGAGTCCTTAGGGTTTGATTGCTTTAGAGGTATAGCATGTTTCTCACCACCTTGGTCTTGCAAAACAAAGGTTCACTCTAGGTCAATTTTGGGTCAAACATTTCATCCATCCTTAATCATATTTCATCCTTCACTTCACCAAACTTTACAAACTCTTGAACACACCAACACTTTAGACTTGAACATCTATCTAACCAAACCCTAACTTAGCTACTTTTTGTGTGAAATGGATCCTTTTCTATGCACTTAGTTGAGTTGGTTATCACATTTTGTGAACAATTTTATCTTAAAGGTCACAAGTCTACCTTAAAGATTTACAAGTTCATTGACACCTTTATCCATGACATCAAAACATCAAACCTTTAAGTTTAAAGTGTTGTCCAAAATTTTAGAAAGTTCATCCCCCTTATCATTCACCCCTTTCATCATCGACTCACATCATTGGTCCAAAATACCTTAGAGTTTCACCTTTGCAACAAGGTCAAAAAACAAGAAAAATATGGAATATAAACTTGATTCATACATCATGAGTGGTCTAAATCAACCAAACTATCAAAGCCTTACAATGCCAATTGATTATCAAAACTCACATTTATACAATTCAAACATGGGATCATTATATCCTACAAACCTCAATGCTACAAAAAATGTGAGTATGCCCAATCTAAATTTTGGAACACCTTTCCCTATGTTATATTTAAATCAAAGTCAAAACCTACAAATCTATCAGCCAAATGATCAATACACGATTCTTCAAAAAAATAGCATTATCCCATCAAATCAATACATTCTAAATGTGAGTATACCAAATATAAACGTACCAAACATGAACATATCAAATCCACACTTAGTGAACTATGGGATAGATACATTTGCAAATCACACCAATGTTGTTCAAAAACAAAACAATATACTGGCAACTCAATGTATTGATCCAAATCAAGGTGAAACCATGCAAAATCAAGGTTACCTAAATCAAAGCATTGTATTTCCCAGCCAAAACAATGTTCAATGCCAACCTATGATGCAAAATCTAAACATCATCTCGAATTAGAACATTGTCCAAAATTAATTTTTGAATGATCCCATACAAATATCACAAGTGTATATTCCAAATATGCTTTAAAAACAACCAAATCAACTACACCAAGGGTATCAAAATCAAAATAAAGATCAAATTATGCGAAATCAAATTGTTATACTTAGAATTTCTTTTGATTCATATCACCAAGAGACATATCCAACCCAAAATTGACACGCTCCTCCATTGGTTAAACCATGTCATCCAAACATTGAGTTGTGTTCGCAACCACATCAAGAACAACATATTCAATATCAAGTTGGATATCAAAAACAACAACCTCAACAACAAGATCAATCACTACATCTCCAATATCAATCACAACTAGATCAATCTCAACAAGTAAAAATCTCACAAGATGACAAACATGAATACACTCCTTTGGGAGAGCCAATAGAATCAACATTAAACACATTAGTCAATGCTAAACTTCTCAAACTTCCAAAATAATTAAATGTGGGTGAACCTAGCATCAAGTTCCCATGGGATGATGATAATTCTTATTGTGAATACCATAGCACAAAAGGTCATAACATGTCAGATTGCGGCGAAGTCAAAGATCTCATCCAAGACCTTCTTGATCAAGAAAAATAAATGTTGAAGACAATGATCAAGATCCAACCATTAATGATGGTAGTGACAATCTCTCCACCACAATTTTTGAAAATAATGATCAAGATCTATCCATCAATGAGCACCTTGAAGATGTTTCTACCACATCCAACAATCAAATCAACATACATCAAGAGTCATTTTTTAATCATGATCAAGACCCATCAACAATATCCAACAATGATCCATTTCAAGAAGCATTAACATCATTTGATCCTATGATTGAAAACATTGAAAATATCCCACCGCCATGTTTGAGGACAAAATTCAAGATTCATCTACCAATAACCGTGTTGACAATGTCTCTACATTAGCTAATGAGTTAGAGGACATATCTTAAGAATTTATTCTAAAGAATGATCAACATCTTTCACCAAAGTCTAGCAATGGTCCTTTTGAAGACATATTGACATCCTTTGATCTCATGGTTACAGATATTGAAGGAATCCTCAACTAAACACTTGATCGAAATCCACTCAAAGATCAAGAAAATATCAAGCTAGTACCCATGCCTAATGAAGACATTCAAGAACCATTTGTAAGGAATGCATCCTTTGAAATTGACCCATGTCAAGAGCTTGATCCAAAGCATGTCAAAAGAAATTCTAAAATTAATCAAGATCAAGAATCTGTATCTCCAAGATACTACCATGATCTAATGGGTATTTTCCAATCCATACAAGATGGCACAAATCATGATCATATCCATATATCACATACTCCTCCATCTACCCATGAGATGCTTACTCCTAATGGACATATAGATAATCTTCATACAAAACAAGAGTCTCCTACTCTTGAATCATTACCAAGGAACAAGAGTCTACTACACTTAATATCTTTACACATGATCAAGGCATAGCAAAATCCATAGAAATATAAAAAAATTATCATCAAGAAGGCCTTTACATGGATGGTAAATTAGAAAC
This sequence comes from Sequoia sempervirens, assembly GCA_007258455.2. Classification (NCBI taxonomy): domain Eukaryota; kingdom Viridiplantae; phylum Streptophyta; class Pinopsida; order Cupressales; family Cupressaceae; genus Sequoia; species Sequoia sempervirens. The sequence continues at coordinate 1,307 of VDFB02037532.1, read as the reverse complement.
ATCCTTTGAAGAGAAAGAAAAAATGGATCATGGGGAAGAATCCTATATGGATTGTAAAGCATCAACACCTTTTGAATAAATATCAAAATTAGACACATGCTTCATACAAATTGAAGAAAGTAAGTATGAGGATGTCAAGCATTATCAAGAATCAAAAAAGCTAAAGAATCTTGAACAACAAGGAAATGGTTTGTTAGTAGCAGATTCAAAGCATGCTAGTAATAATCCCATAATATTGGGGGAAACTTTATCTATTGCAAACACCAACATGGGGAGCACGAAGAGTCCTTATGATGAAATGGCTACCAACACTCCAACCATTCATATCATGAATCATCTTCCATACATCTTTCCACCCACTAATTGGGACCAACCACAAGAAAGAGGTATATATCAAAGAAAAGAGAAAATTATTGAAGAAAAATTATAAAAAAAGAAAAATGGACAAGAAAAAATTGAATGGATACCAAAGAAAAATAAAGAAAATCATCCCTATCACACTCCATTAGTTAAAGAAACTATGGGGAAAAATAAAAAAGGGAAGTTCATCCATCAAAAGTGTCTGTCAATACAAAAGAAAGCTTCAAGAATGACCTACAAAGTATATGAAGAAGTTAATCCCAATCGAATCTCCATATCCACCCATCATTGCTCATCATCCCAAGTTTGGAGAATCAAATATTCTAAACTATCAACCAATCCATCAGCATCTCATATCCTTCAATGCATTCCACCATCCATTTCAACATCGATGATATCCAACTCTTGTATTGACCATGTATTGGCAACAAATCTTCATCATAAGGACTCTAATTGTACTATATTTCTATGTGCACATCTAAGTAAGGTAAAATCCAGTATCAATAAAGAAGATGAAAAGATCCAAGGGTTACATTCAAGTGCCCGTATCTTAGCAAAACAACTCCTCCAAGCAGGATATCATTGGCACATCATGACAACATCTATATCAACACCAACAATGTCTACATCAGTACCACGAGGTGGTTTGACATGAGCATAAACTTTCAAAAAATAAAAAAATCAAGAAAATAGTCAAGAAAAAAATTGTCCTCTAGTGAAAGCCTCTTTGGTGGCGCTTTGGACAAGTACCATGATGAAAAGCTGGTAAACAAGTGTCATGAGTAGAATCGAGCATCTATGTGCACCATTTCAGGTGGAGGCATCTCATCCCATCCATAATAAATCCCACATTTCATCCATCTTATCCATAATAAATCTAGGAAACCTTCATTATCTAATCCATTTTTCATCCCATCTGACTTATCTTGATCTTGAAAAAGGTTTGG
>VDFB02037530.1:0-16830 GCA_007258455.2 Sequoia sempervirens | reverse complement strand
TCCAAAAGCAATTAAAAAATTCAACAACAAAAACTAGCATAAACAGTACATACTTCGAGTTCAGGATTTCATAAACAGCAAAAGTCAGACAAACAACAGGTTTACAAGTAAAACCCAAGAAAACTGTCATGTTTATAAGCTTTATTTGAATTTAACATTTCAGACTCCATCATCAAATCAACTTCAGTTTGAAAGATTGTAAGATCTTCTCGAGACCAACCTTTTCAGGTTTATTCATCCCTTGAATCTATATGATTGCAACCATCCAACACTTCTGAAGGAGGGATAGAAAAGTAAACTTGCCCATCACTCATCTAAACATGTACTAGTATTTCAAGTAAAAGAAAACATATTTAAGAAGTTGTGCACAGATATTCTTGGATTTAATGTTTAATAAACTTGTGCTAGGATTATGTTCAAAGGTCGTTTTTTGGGAATCTAATTTTTCCAATGTCGGTGAGCCTTCATCTTCACTCTATTAGTTTGGTTCAAAGTTCAAACATTACTAAAATAGAGTATTTAGATGCCAACATGTTTGACCAGTGACATTTTTGTATGCCCTATGTCTTCAACACTTGCTATGGAAGAAAGCGCAGCGATATGAAATGAAACTGTTATTTAAATGATGTTACAAGACAGATAAAAATGAAAATAACACCAAGTGAGCATAAGTCACACAAGACAGGAATTTGGCATCAAATTCTAGAATTTGGAAGATCACTTGTTTTATGATTGCTATCAACTGAAGTCAATGACAATTAAGACTTCTGCAATTTCATAAATAGAAACATTGACATTGCAAACTTAATTTACTCTTGTCTGCTGTGTCTCAAAAGATCTGAAGAAGAGAAATGCAGGAGTACAAATATCAATTTGGACTTATACTTATATGTTCATTAATTGATATGTAAACTCTCAATATGATTATTCAAGAAAATGACTATAATCAAGAGGTAAAAGAGAAAAAAGACCTTGAGAAGTCAGAAAATACGTGTGATTTCAATATCTGTTTTATATTCTTGAACTTCTCTCTTAGCTCAGTTATCTTTGGGTTATCCCTGTAGGCTTCAAAATGGCTACACAATTGATTGACTGCCTATAAAACAGACATTTAATTGCAAGTCAGTACACATGATATGTGAAATAACATTAAGATTAAACCACAAGAAAATTTTCAAAGAAACCTCAAGCTGTCCAGCGGCCTCCTTATATTGACGCTTGGTTGCCATTACTTGGAGTTGTTCAACAGCTGAAACTGCAGCATTAGAAAAGCAAAAGGCAAGGTAAAATTTGATGAGGAATAATCTGTTAGATTTGCAAGCCCTTAAGAATAATAATTTGACCAGTCCTGTTACCTTGAATTACCTGCTATTAGGAAAGAAATTCAAATTGTTTTTATAAGGAGCATAATTATTCAACTGATTTACATATAAAATTTGGCTCCCAAGTGCTAAATTAAAAAAAAATTATTGAAGGTTGTATCATAATTGATTTGTCCTCTGTTTATTGGGTTTTATGGTAACCACATTAACTTACCTTTCCAAAATTTCAAACATCAAAAAACAGCAAAACTATGATATACATATTTACTGATGCTTTGTCTACAAAATCTGTGAAAATGGACTCACAACAAAGTGCCAGTTCATTCAACCCAGTGCAACCAACATCCCAAGGGAAACAGTACAGAACAATCCTAGTAAGTCACCTGTCCCACATCCCACTGCTTTCATTTTCATATATTTCGATTACAGAAGTTTTGGAATTCTTTAAACTATCGAATCTTAATGTCATGTAATGCAAATTATATAATTCAAACCCTAAATAAGTATCCTTCATGTCCTAGTCTGGAGGTACCATGGCCAACCAGCAATAGCATTCATGTTGCAAGGAGAAGTGATATATGGTATGGTTAAAAATGGTCAGGACAAGAAAAAAATTTAGGAAGAATGCAAGATCGTTGTTCATCATACTGTGCAAAATCTTAAAGAACTGACTATTTTGCAAAAGAAAGTAAAAAATACAACAAGATGAGCCCCTAATACAATGGTCCCCTGCAACTATCTAAAGGTAGCTCACAAAAAACCACCCTTACCTTAGCCAATAACCCAGAACACAGTGTCCAGAAATACTCAGATTACCAGTGAAAAGACAACAATCAGTCATTATTGCTTTTCTAATAAGTGACTTCCTGCCTTTGAGCTTTTGAATTTACCTTCCTAATACTTAAATTCTATTTCTGTGGGTAGGCAGAAAGCAAATATATATATTTTATATAAAATGTGCACATACTGATGCCTTTTCTTCCTCCACACTTATCGATTGATTTGTTATCCGGACAACCCTTCTTTTACACTCATTGACAGCTAGGATTTCTTCAGCAACTCCATCTTCTCTAGAAAGGTTTTACAAGTGCATTCATCCTCATCTACAATAACCAACTTCATCTTCCTTAGCACCTAAAGGATTTGCTCATCCAGATGCCAAACATGGAAGGTAGTGTAAAAATCCATAACTGTGGTACAAAATGCCAAAACACCATTACAATTAAAAGTCCATAATTGTTGTGAAAGATCCATTACTATCTAGGCCTTATAATTCATTCCTTTCCAGAGAAATTGATGTACATACCAGGCCCTAAAGGCTTTTAGCGATGTGCAAAACTTATACACCCACACAACCAGGTTGCATTCTCCTTTCTTTCTCCATGGCAACATACATATTGATCTTGTGAATAGGGTGGTGGTTCTTGATCGTCTTCTTGTTAAGGGCTCTACAATCAATGCACATCCTCATAGTACCATCCTTCTTGACCAACACCACAGAAGAAACAAATGAGCTAGAGCTTGGTTGTACATGTCCCACATCCAACAACTCCTTAATCTCTTCCTTATGCCTCTTGCGATTACCATAAGATGTGATAATGACCAATTGCAATCCTTCCTCCAATTCAATAACATGTTGAAACCCTTTATCTGATGGCAACCCTAAAGGACTATCGTTGAATACCCTATTGTGCTTATCTAAGATGGATTGGATGTCAACATGGTAGGATCTACCATCCTTGGATGAACTCCTGTCTATAATCAAACACTATGCTGCCCAAGCCACTTGGTCTCTACAAAAAGCCCTCTCCATCCTTTTAGTTGAAACAATCCTGGGAGCTCTATTGGATAAGCCTTGAAGAACCACCTCCTTGTTGGATTCTGCAATAATTGAGACAAGATCTGTTGTCGGTAGTAGATCATATACACTCCAGTCAACAAATGATTGAAAATCAAAATAGTAGAATGGAGAAGAGATCTGAAACAGAGAAAGAGAGAAAATAGAGACAACACTGCAAGAGAATTTTGAGAAAACTCTCGTCACTCTCACAGAACAATCACCGAACTAGTTGAACCAGCTGAACTTGTGAAGGTGAGAGGAGAGTGCTCAATATATAGAAGAATAAGGGAAAATACATCCAAGAGGTGCATTAACTCCTACTACCCATAAAAGGTGGGAGGTTATCACCTACTTGGTAAATGACAAAACATGTGGCATAACCTCCTCAGTGAACATAGGAGAGAGGTGGCACATAAAGCCAGAAGAGGGTGAGAAACCTAACTACCCCATAACCTACCTAGGTAAAAACAGAATAGTGGTTATGAAAGGTGGCACAACAAGCCAAAAGAGGATGTGTAACTCAACTACCCATGTCTGGGGAGGGAGTGACACATGTAGCTGATGTATTTCGCCATGTGTCCTCATATTACCACATCTAATAAACCTAAGCAAGCTTAAATAATATGTGTAGGAAAAAGAAATACACCCTAACATAAGGAAAATAAAAAACCTACACTAACACTCCTTTCCCTCATATTTGACTATCAACTCAATAGACTAATAGTTTTGGGCAAACTTGCCAAGTGAATGAAATTGCACACCCAAAACCACATATGGCTCACCAATGCTAACCACATAAAAATCATCCCACACCCTATGTCTCCCTAAGGTCATATCAAGATGTTGAATCCTCTTGTTGCACAAAATAGTAAACCCATCGGCCATAGTAACATCGAATCCCTCAAAATTATGTCCTCAATCCCATCTTAGTTACCAAACCCTCATCAATGGAGTTGTGGGTAGCCCCACTATCAATCAATATTGTCACTCTATGACCCTACAAGACTCCTTGTACTCAAAAAAGGATGATACCTAGGTGTACCCAAAAGAGTGGCCAGTGTGCCTCCTATAACCCCTCCTCCTTCCTTGCCCTCTTGCTCTATCTCTTCAGCTACAACCTTGGGCTCTGATTCTTCAACCTCAGAAACCTCATCAGAAACCACTTGTATGTAGTGTACCTATCACTTTCCCAAGCATCTATGCCCTTGCTCCCATGGCTTTCTACAAGAAAAGCATATTTTTTTCCTTTGAAGTCCATTCTTGGATTCTTCAACCTTGCTTGGTTTCAAGGGTAGTGCCTTATGTTGAGGAAAGACCTTCTGAAAAGGTTTCTTAAGTTGCCTTGTTGGTGGGACCTTGTAGAAGAATTTGATCTTTACCACTAAGTCCTCCAAATTCAATGATCTCTTGATGGTCTATTATGGAGATATTAGATTAAACGCCTTGACCAAACCCCTAAGTGGTTTAGCTACTCCCACCACAAATAAGACAATCCTACTAGTTAGTCTCTTTGTGTCACATTCGAAAACATAACTGATACTCACTGAAATTCTGCTACATAATCATCCATTGTGCCACGTTGTCTCAATTGAGCCAACTCCTTGAAATGTATGTCAAGGTCCTTCTTGTCAAATCTATCCATGAGTCTGTGTAAAATCAACATAGGTAGCAATATGATTATGTTCTTGTGTGATCAACCCATGATACCACCACTCATGGGAAATGCCCTCCAAATGAAGGATAGAAAATTTGATGGCTTCCTCCTCCAACGTGGGGCTGAATGAAAGATATGTGTCCAACTTTTGGACCCAAGTACTGGTACTTTTTCCTGAACCATCGAAAGGAAGTAGAGTCAACTTAATCTCTAATGCAAATCTCTATGGGGTTGTTGTGTAGCTCTTCTATCCATTCTTGACCCTCTCCTTGATCTAAAATTGAAATAGTTTGCAAATGTAATTTGATTTGTGATATCCAGATCTAGTCCCATGTACTCATTCATGCAAGCATTGATGTCATATGTTGTTGGGTTCTACTTTTTTGCTTCTACTGGTGTCTCTTCTTTGGGTAAAGAGGTGGGTTGAAACGGCCTAGCTGCTGATCCAACTGAAGCTTTGTTAGTACTCATGTGATTGGTTGGGCCATTTCGATTTGAGTTACTCCCTTCACCTGTGGCATTGTGTGTTTGCTTGGTTGAATTCAGGGTGGCATTCACATTTTGCATTTGCTGCATCATTTTGATGAATAGCTGGTTCGTTTGATCCTGCTTCTTGAGGAAAGCATCAAATTTATCTTCCAAATCTGCCATGTGACTCTTACCACTGCCTCCTACTCCAATACTAGCCTCTTGTGATGCTTCCAATTTTCTTTTCTCCCTCTCTGCAACCCTCAGATCTCTCTAACTCCCCTGCATACATTCATTAATTCGAACCCTGTAAATCTGCCTCCTATTCTGACACTAGCGTCTTGTGATGCTTCCAATTTTCTTTTCTCCCTCTCTGCAAACCTCAGGTCTCTCTAACTCCCCTACATACTTTCATTAATTTGAACCCTGTAAATTTGAACAAGTTACCAATTAATGCAAACTGCAATCCTTGTATAGAATTGCCAAGTGAGAGGTATGGGGTTTTTGTCCTAACCTTAGTGGTTTGTAGTCAAGGGGGTTTCATCCCTGAATGCACACTTAAACTGGAACTCAAACTGAATGTCAAAAGATGAGAATTCGAATGCTCAAAATGATCCTCAAACTTGAAAATATATCTGCCCTGTTTAGAACCCATGGGCCCAAGGTTGGCACCGAAATTTAAATTTGATTTTAGTATTATATATATAGTGTTGAAAAACACTTTTAATTATTAAAACAATAGTGTTAAGGTTGACTGAAGAAAAGGGACATGACATGTACATATAAAGATATATGCTGTCCTTGTTTCCTAAATCTGGCAAAAAAAGTTCACCATACCAGAAACCCATCCTACAGTCATTAAATGATCTTTCAAGCATATTCCAATGTATCCAGCACTTTCAGACTTCAAGGCTGTGCTGGAAACTTACATGTCAATGTACATAAATGATCAAATTGATTTTCAACATTACTTAATCATGTACAGCACAGACAATGCTTGAATAAACAGTAAACTTCTCATTAACCTAGCATTGCAAGGCGATGAAGAGCAGTAATTGTTGTTGTAATATGCTTCTTTGCAAAGTCCAACTTTTTTATGTCTCGACATATTTCCTGGACCATAGCTTCACTTTGTTCTGCCTTCATTTTGATTTCTCTTATCTTATGCATCAGTTCCTGAAAATTTAGTGAAAGTATAAGTTCATGTTAGTTATGTAAAATCAATCAGCAATCTTTCCATGTTCCCACCAATTGACACAACAATTATAATTCCAAACTATTACACATAGCAAGATATTATGCCAATTGTAAGCATCGCATCAAACCTTGATAGCTTGAATTGCAACCGCAAGATCATGTTTGGCTTTTGTTCCTGAATTGCTCTGCAAGAAAAAGAAAAAACCATAAACTATTCATAAAATAGTAGGAAACTAAGGAACACATAGGTGAGCAGAGATATGATCATAAATTGAAGGTAATTGATACTGGAGCACTAGACTTACATGATGGACAAAATGAAATTCTCTGGTGACAGTTATGGTAAAATGAAATACAGGGAAAATCTGAAAGTTATATCTTTAATGCAAAAGACGAAAAATATGTACAGAAAACTATTTTCAAATCCACAATGAAATATATATTATTTCTCAACAAAATTAGCAAATTTGAGGTTTACAATGAATGAGGTTTTTATGAACCTATTCTTTCCCTTGGGTTGTCTCCCAGTTAATAAAATTTTGTTCAGTTGTAAAACAGCAATATTTTTTAAAGATCAATCAAAAGGAAAATCTACAGGGCCCAAATTTCCAGCAAGCAAAATTCTTCTAAAACATGGAGGATTTAATAAGATCAGAGCAAAGTTAATGTGGAGAAAGATGGGCATGCATAGGAAAGTCTTGTAGGAGCAGTTACCGTCATTCCAGAAACCTTTCAGAAGGACCTCTGGACTTCAGCTCCTAAATCTAGACCCTCACAAGAGTTCTTTAGTTCCTGCTTTCATAAAGGAAAGGAGAGTTTGTGATGTCCCCCGCTCTAGTCAGTTCTAGGGAGATTAGTGTTAGCCCTTTATTGGACCCTTGTGGGTAGCTGGATTGGTTGGAGAGATTGATCGTTCTTGTTTTGAGCCCAGTGAAGTTGGTTCACAAGATTAGGATTAGTCGGCGGCTTATCAGCAGAATATTTGGAGTTTTGAGCAAGTTGAATTTTTAAGTGATTTGAGTTAATTAATTAACTTAATGCCTTTTTATAAAGTCAAATTGACTTTATACATTTTATATCACTTAAAATATTCTAAAAGGGTGATTTAATATTTAAATCACTTAAAATATAAATGGGCGCCCAAATATTAAGTCATGACTATTGAAAAGGACTTAATAATATATTAAAAGATTTAAATGATGGCAAAAGGGCGTATCTTCTTGGAAATGCGTGCCTTTTGGATATAAAGCATTTTTTGGGCAATGAGAAACTCATTATTGATTATTTCAACTTTGCCTTTGGGTTTCTTCCTGTGCATTCTCTTGTGATCAGGGTTTGAACAATCTTCCATTGAAAAACGATATCTCTTCAATGTTGAACACTTTTGAGATTGTGAGAGATCAGTCGAATCTGTGCAGTTGAGAGCTTTATTAAGAGGTTCTACATGCTTCAATCAGGGGTTTATTATTTGGTATTCAGTTATTGGTAGTTAAGAAGAGGGTTACTTCATCCAGAGTCGCCATCTTCAGCAGATCTGTAGCTCCAACCTTGATCCTTTAGCATCTTCATTGGGCCGTACTCTTTTCATTGATTTTTGTACCTTCTGGAGAATGGCGTGTGAAGCCAGAAGCTAGGGCGCTTCCTTTTGGGCACTTGCTTGAGCTTCATTATGGGCGGCTACTACTATCATCTCATTGTATCCGGTTTCTGAGTGGGGAAAGTCAATTCTGGAGGCTAGGCATCCACATATGTCAGATTTGACCATTCTTGGCTGGCGAGTTGGCTTATTTCTTTAAATAAATAATCTGGAGATATTCTGGTATGTTTAGCACTTGTGATCTATTTGTTATTGATAAATAATACCTTCTACATTTTCATTCTGTAGAAAATAGCTATGTTTCTCAATTTGTGAGCTTTTATATGATGCGCCCCTTCTCTTCTGTCTACAAACATTCTCTAAAAAACTAAGTAAAACACATTAAGACTTAAGAAATTATTGGGGTTTGAGTTGAGAGCCAGCAGGGCTCATCACGAGGTTGAATATTCAAAGATCACCAAAATTCCATCTGATGAACTCAAAAGATACACAGATAAATTCCAAATTCGTGCAAGAGGGGTTTTGCAGAGATGAACTAATCCTAGAAAGAGAAGAATATGGTTTATATGATGACGACATAGGAAATAAATTTCAATTTTATTATTATAGTTGTGAGAATAAAAGTAAATCTGAGATCCTTTTTGTTGAAAGCAGACAAAGGAAAGGAGACTGCTTTCAATTCTGAAATAATTACCAGATCTTCAACTATCTTCCTAGCTCTCTGTTCCCTGCATCCATGTCTAGATATTTAGGATATTAACAAACTCCATTGTGCTCCCTATTTGAAATTACTGTCTTCCCAAATTTATCAAGGTTCAAAGCAGAAGATTAATATTCGAGCCAATTTTTTCGTTTTTTCAAATTACCAATTACAAGCAAATGCACCCGTTAAGGTTAGCAGCTAAAACAAAACGTGCTGAAGCAACTCTAACCAGAATGTACACCAGGATCCCGATGTGGGCAAGGTGTGAGCATTGGTCAGAGGATCTAAAACAAATTGCTTATGCAGGAACTCTAACCAAGAATGGCGCGATAATGGCGAGCATATGGTCAGAGGATCTTCTACCCTAAGTACTGAAAGGGAACTCGACACCAAGTATGTGCTACCCAATCCAGTATGGAGTGAGGGGCGACCATATGGCGGAGTGTTACAAAGTACAATGCTTGAAAGAAATACTGAAAAGCTGAAAGTACTCAACACCCAGAATGTGCTTGCTAACCCAGAGTGGGAAAGTAGCTACCATAGGGCGGAGGTAAATTAAATACACTATCAAATGCTGAAAGTAAAGATGAGCATTACAATTTGATAAAGCAAGACTCTAAATTGCTGTCAGTACTACTACCAGCTTACAATATGAAAGATGATATCTTGCTAACAATGCGAATCAGCATATAAATAGAGTTGCAACAATATTAGAGAATTTCCTTTGCTGAGAAATAAGCTTAAAACTTGAAATAGCACTAAACAGATCCAACCTCTTTTTCAAACTTGGGCAATCCCCAATGAAGCCTCCGCTTAGCCTTTAATGAACTCTCACACCCATCCAATCAGGAAGTTGCAGATTTCTCCAAACTGTTATGACAGACCTGCACCTTTCAACAAATAAACAGCAGCAAATAGATCCCTTGAATAGCTCGTAGCTCACTCCCTACTCACTCAAATGGCAAGATATTGAATGCAAAACACTACTAGTAAGGGGGCGCTCAAACCAACAACAAAAAACAGACTTAAAATGCAGACTTTATTAAATGCACGATTCCCAAGACACAGCAAATGGTATGGCCCAGCACAGGGGCGATTTCTCTTTTAAAAATCAGACACTTCTCTAAAAAATCCACAAACTTGCACACAAGGGCGCCATGCCTAGATGGATGGGATTATGCAATACCCATAACAAATATTTTTGTCTTTTTTGATTTACGAATGAAAATACGGATCTGCTGTAGCTAAAATGCAATTCTAGAATTTAGCTAATATGCAAAAACAAAAAACTAAAGAGTCACAAAGCGGATTACAATGCACAAATTCCAATGAACTCACAAAACTAAACTAAATCACCACTAGTTGCTGTATTGCAAGCAAGAAGCAATGCCCGAGCTAGGAGGCCTTCATTCCTCGAAGCAGTTCCAGAGCCAAACCGGCAGCATAACAATACTGTAGACCAAAGATGCTCAAATGAGGATTCAAGTCTTCCTTTTATAATTTCTTGTTGACTTCTCGTAACCCTAAACTCCTCTTCAAAGTCAAAACCCTAATCCCTTTCAAGAGATGGCGTCCTTTTCCTTCAAAGCTCAATATTGACATTTTAAATAAATTCAATACTTTAATAAATGCGCCCACTTTAAGCTTGATTTGACTTTGGTAAATAATAAAATAATCTTTAATGAAGGCGCCACCCTCAAAAGACCACTTTTCAAAACAACATGAAGTCAATAGACTAGGCCAAGGGGTCAACGTTAAAATATAATATTAAAACATGACTTTTAAATTAAATGACTCAACTTATCTCTCCAATTGTTCCCTGAAGCCATTAATGAGCAAGTCAACTGACCAAACTGAAGTAGGAAGTCAACCACGCTGAACCCAACTGTAAAACTGCCAGAAATAGAATTTACTAAAAATAGTAAATTCTTGAATATGCTCAGAATGCCGAGAAGAACATACCACTGGAAATCTGAAGGAAAGAATCCATCGAAACAATCAACTCTGAGGCAGGAACATCCTTCAAAATAGGAAACCCTAATTTACCTTCAGGCTAGCCCTACGGGTCTAGGAATAGGCCAACTGATCCTTGAAAGATCGGGCTTGAGGCAGGGGACATTACAAAGATTTCCAATAATAAGTATTTTCTTACTTTAGTCCAGCAGCAGCCAATGCTTATGTGCTTTGAATGACACTGATATTCACTAAAATGATAATTTTTGGCTCTCTCTCTGTTAGCAATTTTTTTTTCACAGTTGTCACACAGGGAATTGAAAGGTAAAAGGTGATAATAATGGAGACCTGCATCCTTCTCTACAACGCACGACTTTCCAGCAAGCAAGCAACAATCAAAAGATACAGAGTTAAAAGTGAACAGAACAAATTTATTGTGGAAAAAATGTGCTTACATAGGAATGTCCTTATAAAAGCAGTTATCCTTATTCTAGAAACTTTTCAGGAGGACATCTGGACTTTGGCTAATAAATATGTGATTAAATAGTTGTCTATCCTTTCCACAACCTTCTCAACTTACAGATAATAGTGCAACCATTGGTAAGGTGACCTCCCAAGACTACCTTAATTACACCTCATTTCCTTCTAATTTTAACAGCATTACTTTTCTAATTCCTTTCAACTCTCTGGACTGCAATTTAAGGAGGTGCATTTAAACAATGGTGTTCAGGTCTAAACAAAAGAAACTTTGCTAAATCTAGGACTGGAGGACATATTTCCAACTGTTAACTGAAGGAAACCTACTTTACATTAGACACTAAGTCCCCAAAATATTTGAAATTTGTGTTGGGTTCTGAAAGTTTGATAGGACAGGATGGAGTCAAATTCGACATGGAATCCCTACAGGATGACTGCCTTTAAGAATTGCCTAGGAAGATGAAGAGAATATTGGTTTGTGCACTACGGCAAATGTTCCTGGGCACAAACCACAGGACCAACCATCCCCTTCATCTCAGCAGGCAAAAGTCCAGGTTCAAGGTCATCAGGAATTGAAGGGAAAAGTATGTATTTCGGAAAGGCCTCTATCAAAATGGAATAATTTCATCAGAGCCCAGCATGTCAACATGAGGAAACTACATTTGATACAGAATGGATTCAGCGGAAGACTTCAATCCTAAAAAAATTCTGTTGAAAGAATTCCTCATGATCCAGATCAGAACAACCACATTGAGTAAAGGTGTAGTCTGCTACATGATCTATAGCAATCATTTTCGTTAAATACTAGTTCTTTTAATGTTGAGCAGAATCAGTCAATCTTTAAAATATACGCAAATCTTGAATATACACATGCTGTGTCTGAAACATTTCTAGCTTGTGAAACATTTAGAACATGATTTTTTTGTCCCTGCATGTATTTTGACTTTAAGCATGAATAGTGTTGTTTGTGTACTTGCACCATGGGCTAATTTTTCCCAATTATAGAATAATTTCAGTACTTTCCCATCATTTTAACAACCATTGGATGGTTAATTGAAAAAAACAAAGCACTTATAATTAAACTTAAGAGATGGAATAATAACCTGTTGACGAACTGCTGCAAGTATTTCCGCATCCACGTGACGAATCTCATTCCGGATCTTTAGTATCATAGGCTCTACACCTGATAAAGATGCCTCTGCAGTTTTCAAAGAGACAAATTCTATAAAACTACAAGAAACTAAATTTTGGGATTTACACATATACTAGAAAAGGCAGATGTTTTGGCATTTGTGGCCTGTTAAATTTAACCAATGGCAATCAACAAAATTTTAACTGCCTATATAATGTGCACTCACAGGAACTTACAACATCAACTTTTCTGTAATCTAAACTTTTAAAGTGACAATAAGATAATAACCAAGGGCCTCTGACACTACCTATATGAGTCTAAACTATAACAAAAAATCATAAAAATAGTTTTCCTGCAGTAGCCCCAATGAACAAAAGCAAGGTCTGCAACAATCTTCATCTTCTTACTTGTAGCCACAGGTCCTTTGATAACAGGAAAAGCAATAATATGTTTTGAAAAGGTGTAATTACTGATAACCATCAGAGAAACTTCACTCCTCATCTACTTATAGAGTTTTCCACAATACTGAACGATGTTTTCCTATTTTGATCAAATATTGTTTTCATAAAGATTTGATAGTCCGTTGATTCCTAACATGATAGGCATAATTCCAAAAGGACCAAAAAGAACTTTACTATTAGCATAATGAACCGAAACCAAAAAACTGCCAATATACTGGAAGTCTGAAACCTAACATCTCTGACCTGCAAATCTTGAATTTCTGAGAATGGAGATATGAATTTCTCAGAAAGGCAACATGAGTTCTAGAAAAAGAAAACTGAATTGAACAGGAAGCTGAAATAGGAATTACAGCAAAACTGATAAAGGGTGAGATCTGAAATTGGAAAGAAAAAAAACGAACATCTGCCAAAATGGAATTTAGGGACAAAAAGCTGTTATGTTCGTTAAATTAATTAGTGCTATTGCTATTCAATTATGTTTGAAATGCATTTTACATGAGTTTTATTTTATTTTTCATGTTCAAATTGTTGTGTTTTCTAAATGCTATTTTTTTGGTACTTCAGTATGCTATATGTTAGCATACAAAGTCATCCAGCTCCAAATCAAGCTCATCATCAACAAGTGGAACTGTCCCATTGGAAGCCATGATACCACTTGAAAATATTACACAATTGGACCAGTCCAAAGAAGTGTGATTTGCACCTTCTGTGGGAAGAAATTTTATGGAGGCATCAATCGCCTCAAATACCATATCGCATGCATATCTTGCTGCAATGTCTAGCCATGTGAAAACCATGAAAGAGACAAAAAGAGAGATGGAGGCAGCCCTTGTATTGTTGGTTCAAAAGAAACTAGAGAGGGCAAGGGCACACAAAGCCATAGCAATGGCCATTAATCCTGAAGCATTAATAAAATCTGGTTATTTAATTTCTTGCAACTATTTGGAAATTGGTTTATTTGCAAAAATCTATGTTTTGTATTTCTTGGTTAAACCCCAGATCAGAGGGGGTTATTACATTGGTATTAGAGCCCAGCATTTCCTGCCAGCCTGAGGGGTTTTCAAAAAGATTATACTGGGTTTTAAGGACAGATGATTGAATGTTGAAATTCCGTTGTGTGCAAAGTGTTTAGGGTTTGAAGAAATTATCAAATGCAGAAATATATATATCAATTCAAAACTTCAGTATTTAAATCAGATAAAGACAATTTAAATAATATCACTGAGCCCAGCATACAGGCAGCCAGCTCCTGTGTTAAGGTAATCATGGAATTTGATATTATTTAAAAAGGCCGATTATTCTTCAAACCTAGACATTGGAATTAAATATATTTATTTAGCTCAGAAAAGACAAAACAGCTGGTCGACTGGGCAAATAAAGACAAGGGCTGAAGATAAAACAAATTGAAGGGAAGCCATTTTAGAAGCTATTGGGAGCTTCTTGCTCTCTTGTGGCAGGCAGAAATGTGGTCAAAAGGAGGCATATCGAACTCAATTTGAAGGCTATCAGGTCCTTGAAAGAAATTCACTTTGCCGCCATAAAATACCCTTATATCAGGTGCTGCTTTGGGTTGAAAGGTCAGACATATAATTTGTATTATGATTCAAACTATATTGGAATCGTGGATATTTAAATAGCTATCCAGCATTAAGAAATTGACTTCCCAGGAAATTGTGGATATAGGTATTGGCTTGAGACTTGTGTGTGGGAAGAAGGAAGCCAAAATCCAATTCGTAGCTCTCTTTGCAAGGACGTGGCACTCTGAAATTAAGTCAGGATCTATCCAGATGGCCAAGGTGCACCTGTTCATGATGAAACAAGCTTGCAAAAGGTTCGCTTGAGTTTCTTGAGTTAGACGTGAGCATTCTGGGAGTAAAACATTGCATTTCTGGTTATGGCGTAACATTATTTCATGGTCTGAGCCTTTATTTGTATCTCACGTGGGTGTCTGAGAGTGTGAATTGCCATTGTTAAGTCGTTGGAGAGAGTTTTGGGCTGGATGTGTCCATTTTTGAGGGCTTCAAGTAATCTACAGGCTGCTGCTCATTACTCAAACCTGCTCGCACTTCCAGGTTCTTGGTCGAATATTTCAATTTGAGTCTATTCTGGGCATATCTATTGGCAATTTGAAAATCTGTAACTCGGTGTCCAGTCGTGGCTTCACTACTGAGCAAGTTGATATTTATGATTGTATTTGTAATAGCATTTCTGATATACAAGTATAAATCTGAACTGTAGTATGTATGAGAACTGTGATGTTCTCATCAAATTCAGTACTTTAATTTCATGAATACCTACTGTCTGAAAGTGTAATGTTGGTTTAGTTTGAGTATTGAACGAAGTTTTGTAGTTGCAATCTCTATGTTACTGAAATACTCAATATAGTGCTGGATTTTATTTGACAAATGCAATATGTCAAATTTAATTATCGGAAAATATTGTCTACGAGGGTAGGAGACACTCATTGATCAGCTTCAAAGTATAAAATGGCTGCAGATAATTCCACATTAGAGCTGATGCAGGATTTGTATGTGCTAATGAAGGACACTGATATTAAAGCATATTTAAGGGTGGTTGCAAAGCCAAAACATTTGGATAAGGAAAATGAATTGCTTCAAAGTGATTCGCAACCTACAGGTGATCATAAGGAAGGCGTTGCACAAGTGCATCCGGATTTGTTGGACCTCATCTATCAATTGGGAAAACAGATGAGGAGTGCACAACAGTGATTTTAGGTGACAAGGATGCCATACTTGATGATGGCAGTTTGGCGGAGTTCCAAAATAGTTCTTCGAATGTACATGCATCTATTCTGGAAGAGGAAGTGTGCAATGAGGTTGCCAAATCAGCAACCTCTAATATTCCATTTGAGTCAACCTATGAGGGTCATAACACCAATGCATATGATGAGGATGTGTGCAATGATAATGACACACATGACGATGTTTTCCAATCGGTTAATGACGATTCACAGGGAAGGAGTTGCACAAGTGCATCCGGATTTCTTGGAGCCTCATCTATCAGTTGGGAAAACAGATGAGGAGTGCACAACAGTGATTTTAGGTGACAAGGATGCCATACATGATGATAGCAGTTTGGC
The DNA here is from genome assembly GCA_007258455.2 of Sequoia sempervirens. Classification (NCBI taxonomy): domain Eukaryota; kingdom Viridiplantae; phylum Streptophyta; class Pinopsida; order Cupressales; family Cupressaceae; genus Sequoia; species Sequoia sempervirens. The sequence goes on along the minus strand of VDFB02037530.1, from coordinate 926 downwards.
GGAGTTCCAAGATAGTTCTTCGAATGTACATGCATCTATTCTGGAAGAGGAAGTGTGCAATGAGGTTTCCAAATCAGCAACCTCTAATATTCCATTTGAGTCAACCTACGAGGGTCATAACACCAGTGCATATGATGAGGATGTGTGCAATGATAATGGCACACATGACGATGTTTTCCAATCAGTTAATGACAGTGATTCAACATCCTATCATAGTGTCGATTACAAATCAAAAAATTTGTATGGGGATGATAGGTCTTAGGGGTCCCATCATTTGGCAGGACAATTGAAGGTGAATGAAGGTATGATTGCTACAGCCATAGAACATTTTGATGTCGCTCAATAGTTGATGGAAAATTGTTGTTGGACTCCAGGAACACAAGAGCACTTTGATGGTGAACTTTCCCTAGCAGAATTTCAAACACTCAGAGAAGCGTTGGGGGTAATGAAAACTAATTACCTACAGTTACTATCAAATAGAGATCATCTTCTCATGCTTGATGGGGTTTATTATGATGCACTAAGGGGGAAAGAAGAAGAGGTTGATGAGCTCACTCATGAGCTTGACGTCACCCTGGATTCTTTGAAGAGCACTCAAATGGCCCTTCAAGAGTCAGAGACTCAGACTGATGAGCTCACCATGCAGTTAAGTTTGGTGCAGTCTGTTGTGACCTTTTCACACATCGCCCCATCGCCAATGGGGACCCCCAGTTGCCTGCTAGTTTTTAGGGTTTTGTCTCCTTGCAACGGTTTCGTGAGGTCACCTTGTTGAGAGTTTCAAGTCAATTTGCCAAGAGTTACCCGAGCCAAGTCAGTAATCCATGCTTGAATCAGTGCGTAGACGTCATGGAAGCGTTCAGAAGGCCCAGGAAACGAAGATCGCCTGTGAATTCGGCCAATTCTGAGACTTCCTACTTTTTAGGAAA
>VDFB02037529.1:0-36554 GCA_007258455.2 Sequoia sempervirens | reverse complement strand
ATAGTTGATCCATGACTATCATCAAATAAGAGAGATAAACCCTCAAATTGGTCCTCCAAGTCTGAAATGTGAGACTCCACAAACAAAGAAGCAATGTCTGTCAAATAAGAATCCCAATCAGGAAGATTAGATACATGTTGCAATGAATCACTGGTAGTACTCAATGATTCAACAACATAAGATGAAGAATCAGGAACCTCTGAAGCATCTGCAATCTCCTCCAAAGGATCACAAGCATGGGTTATCAACTCTGAAGAATGAAGAAGCACATGTGAGTTGGAAAGAGGACCTTCAAGAGATGGAGAAGAATCATGATCTTCATGCACCTCTCTAATGTGATTCCAAAGAGCATGAGGACATTGGAAGTGAATAAGTGTCTCCAAAAAGTCATCATCTACATTTTAAAAAATAACTCTAAAGACAGCAGCCTTGAAGCCTTTCCAAATGCAATACTCATCAGCTGTGCTAGGACAAGGAACTTTATCAAACAAATAGGACAATAGATTCCTCTCACCAAGATGAGTGAGTATTAAATTACTCCATTGCCTATAGTTCCCTTTCTCCAAAGTAATTAAGTCATCCATTTACAAAGATATGAGCTTCAAAAGCCAAAAATAGAGATCTATCTTCAACCTGGAAAATATGGCACAAAATTGCAAAATCTCTGCAAAATATTTGCAACACTAAAAAGTTGACTCTTCCAGCTTTCTGACGATATCTTGTTTCTGGAAAATGGTCTCCATATGCAAAAGTTATGATAAAACGAAAAAAAGGCCTATAAATAGGCACTTGGGGGCAACTACAAGGTTCTATGAACACTAATTAGGTGCAAAAATGGAGCACCTGGGGGCTGAAATACGGTCATCCATATGACCTCGAGCATAAATAGTGCAAAAATAAAAAAATACCGTTGGGCAATACAAATATGCAGTCGGCTATTTACACATAGGTCGGCTAAACTTTATCTACCACTTTACAAGCTTGAATAAAACTGACAGTCTTAAATACACATGAAAGGTCATTCAAAGCAATTAACCCGGCCGTCGGAAAAGCTTATTCAAAAACACGATAGAAAAAAGATGCATTTGTATCGCTAATTATAGAGGAAACCAGACAATGTACCCGTTGACGGATAGACGACACAGAAGGAGTACCGGCCGACGATGAGATAGATTTTACCGCCAACGAAGTACCATGCAAAAGGATGTGGATCTGGCCGCGTACAAGATCATTGATGGTGGACCGATGCAATTTTACCACCGGTGGAGAATATGACGTAGATCTGACCAGTGGAGAAAGATTGACTGCCGAAAATTGGTCAATGTACCCGCCGATGGAGCGGATGCTAGAGGAAGGTACGCCAACTAGTAGTGTAGGTTCGATGGAACAGAGCACGAATTCCTATTGGCCCTTCCTGCAACGTTGACTCGGCCTCGTACCTTGTGGATAAATGACAGCCGAGGAAGAAAGTACTAGCAGGAGCACGGACTTGACATCGAAACCGGTCCCTGTATAATAAATGCCTCCACAGATAATATAGTCCGTAGTATTGTGAATAAACCCGCGAAATAAATATTTTGAAATATTTGCTCCAAAAATACAATAAATTTAGCTCGATAAAACAAATTTTGTCCCAAAATTTTAATAATCATACTGCAAAAAATATTTCACTGAATTTTTTTTTTGCGAAAATAGGAAAAATCGTACCGTACAGGGGTTGTTCAACCGTAAAATTTTTGCCTCAAAAACAACTTTACCCAATATAGGCGAATTTACAGTCAAAATTCGTCTGCGGAGCCTTCTGAACTCAATCGTGAGGTTATTGAAACCCCAATCTACACCCAACAAAATTCTTTAAGCCAAAATATCACCCTCAGATCTGGGAAGGAATCTGCAACACCTGAAGAGCTCTGATACCATGTAGGAGTTAATGGTGACTCCTCAACACCCCCAAGATCAGTTGTGACCAAAACCACTTCCACAAGAGAGAGAATGGCAAGAATGCTTGTTTCACAATGCAAGATTGATTAATGGCTGAATTGCTTGATTAGCTTGAATACAAATGTACAAGAGATACCTTGCTTATATGGGCAAGGTTGAGAGATAAGGATGAACATGATGTTGACAAATGTCATATCTTATGACATGAGACAACCAACAACCTAATCACCTAGGAAATGATGCATCCTAGCTAGATAAGATAAGTTCTAGAAAAGCCAACTAAGACTTCTAGAAGGAATCTTTTACCTAAGTAAACTTAACCATGTGAATATGTCCCCTAATTATCTAGTGAATGAATAAGCTAGGTACAAGACAATTATTCACACCAACATTAGGATGGGCGAAACATGGGTGAAGTGGATTGCGTAAAAACCCCACTTTTAGCCCCTTAGGCCCTAGACAAGGGATTGGGCTTTGCAGCCCCTTAGGCCCTTAACAAGGGATTGGGCTTTGCAGCCCCTTAGGCCCTTGACTAGGGATTGGGTTATAGAAAGATGGGGGTTCCACCTAGGTCTCTACCCCTTAGGCCCAAGATACGGGATTGGGCAAGAGAAGGTGGTAGGCCTTAGGCCACTTGGACTCTATGGTTCCTCTCCCCTGATAGGATGAGTGTCTTCCAAGGTGTTGCCATGAGTGGAGTATACAGGTACTAAGCCCCTAGGCAAGAAGGATTGTGATGGACATCCTCTTGAGCTTTACATGAGGGCTTCAGGGCAGATCCACTTGGGGCACTCCTCTTATGTCTTCATTATTGCTTTATGATTATAAATATATTTTGGATATCTATATATTATTGCTAACAAATATATGTGTATGTGGAAATGTTATTAATTTGGTGAATGCAGATTTCAATCTAGGATTATTTCATTAGAGAAACACATTCCTTTTGGAAAGAAGAAACCCTAAACCTAATCAATAATTGAATTTTGGGGCAAACAAGCAAATTCAAGAGCAAGGCTAGGTAAGGGATATTACAAAATTGCAGGCAGAACAATAGCGATTATATGCAGATTATAGAATTAAAACAGAGGAATTTAAATACACTGAAATAATTAATAGCGAGAAGACAACACCAATTTAATGTGGTTCACCCAATTTGGGCTACGTCCACCAACAACAGTCTTTTATTATTTAATGTCCAGCAAATTTAATTACAATTAATGCAGCTATAGCTCCAACTTGTAGTGATCAAATTAAATTGATGTCCCTTGCCCTGTTACCCATGCACTGTGCTTCATGCACCCTTAGCAACTACCTGTGATTTTCTATCACAAAAACTGTGACTATCTGCTCTATCATACCTCACACGTCCTTGCAGCAACCATATCAAACATCACACGACTGTTGGTTTGCTCGTGTGCCTTGCTGTTCACATTCCAACGTGCAACAGTACAAAAAAACGTGGCTCTTCATTTTTTCACGTGTGCAACAACTAACTGTTCATATTTTGGGAAGATTTTAACTGTCTTTTAATTGTATTTTAAATATGAGTATGCCGCCCCCCTTGCATTACCTTGTTAAATAATTTGGGAAGGTGGGGAAAACTTAAGCCTCCGAGTTTGATCGGGCTCCACAATACAACAATCTCCCACTTGGAGATTGATCAGACTCCACACCATATCATCTCCCACTTGGAGACTGATCATAACATCGCTGCCCTTGTAACTCCTAGAAATAAGCACCCTGAACCTTACTGTTTTGATTTTGTTTTCAACCTTGAAGACCGACCAAAGCCAAAGAGGAGTTCAGCTTTTCCTTTGTCACTGCCTTAGTAAACATATCTACTAGATTGTCATCTGTATGAATCTTTTCTAGCTTTACTTGTCCATCCTCCAATATTGTTCGAATAAAATGATATCTCAAGTGTATGTGTTTGGTTTTTGAGTGCAAGGCATAATTCTTTGCAAGGTGTATAGCACTTTGGCTGTCTGTAAACAAGTAACTTTCAGCTTGCTGTTTGCCCAATTCTTCCATGAAAAATTGCAGCCATATCATCTCCTTGCTTTCCTCTATTGTAGCAACATACTCTGCCGCCATGGTGGATAAAGCAACCACTTTTTGCAGCCTTGAGATCCAAGTCACTGCTGTCCCACCAATTGTAAATACGTAACCTATGGTACTGTTCCTGGTATCAATATCCCTTGCCAAATATGAGTCAACATAGCCTTTTAAAGCAGTATTAGGGCCCCTAAAACACAAACATTTATCGGATGTTCCTCTCCAATACCTGAGAATCCAGTTTACTGCATTCCAATGCTTCAATCTGGGATTACTCATATACCTACTAACAAATCCTATGACATGTGCAATATTCGGTCTTGTGCATACCATGGTGTACAATAAGCTACCTACAATTGAAGCATATAGTACCTTGGACATCTTTTCCTCTTGTGTCTTTGGACACATCTCCTTAGTTAATTTGAAATGACTAGGCAAAGGTGTGCTAACAATTTGTCATGTTCCCAATTTTTTGAATTGAGTTTGGGAGGGAATGATTTAAAAAGTGTTTTTTAACACTACCATAAATAATAATAATCATAATAATAATAATTAATTAATTAATTTAAATTATTAAAATAACATGTCTGGCTAACTCCTTCCTATTGGTGCTGAAAACTAATAATTGATTTTCTCCTTGCTAGGCCAACATCATGTTGGCATTTGTATTTATGTTGGGTCTTTACCTTTGGGAGATCATCAAATGTTAACAAGGAATGGGGCCGCGTAGCGTGTCCATCAGGTAGGACGTAGCCGCTACCTGAAGGTTTCTTGTCTCCGTTCATCCATCTCATCATTGTCATTGATTCACCATATCATCTTTTGCAAGTTGTTCACGGGATCTACATGCTCGGTTATCAGAAGATCAACGATTTGGAGGACAACATTGCATGATCGAAAGTGATCTCAAAGCGGGACTCTCGCATCACATTGGGAGGCGCCTTTCACACCACCGGTGGCTGCGTGGCCTTCGGTCATCGCCACCCACATCACTACATAACTTGACACCCCTGAAGGATTGAACACACATTGCACCATTGAGACTCCTACATCCATAACACACAAGATCGTGGCGATCTCTTGGTGTGCACTTGGAGAGCTGCGAGTGGATTGAGAAGATACTATCGGTGCCGGCTGAGTCATCTGAACCATAACTCTTATCATTCAGTGGATTGCGTCCCTTGGGAATAGCAAACGAGTGTGCATTGTATGAGATTGGCATCTTTTTGAAGTCATCTATTTGGTTCATGACATCGGTCTATAATGATGTGTTCCTTGGTTGCTGTATGTGGACTCTAATAGATTGCATCTCATTATGAATTGCACATCGTAAATAGTTGGATTGGCCTATTCAATTAGTACTTATCACAAGTTAATATCTTATTTACCCGTAATCTGTGGCATTGAAATTTCAGATCAGAATATTGTGCTTTTTATATCAGTATCTTGTGTTTGTTGTGTGAACTTAGGATTAGTGTCTTACAGTGGTATTAGAGACGTGATTCTGCTAGCCTGTGGAAGAAAGATTATTTATGCAACTGAGTCAGAGGGACTTAAGAGCTATTGAAAGAGAAAGGAAGAGATTGGAGGCAACTAGTTAGGACAACAACAAAGGAATTGGAGGCAGAGATAAGATGGAGGATCAGAACAACGAACTAAAAGCGTTCATGGAGAAGCAAGATCAGATGAACCAACTACTGTTGCAAATGTTGCAGACGCTTACTATTGCAGTAAACAACAACAAATCCAGCCCCAACAATGAAGGTCATCTAGAACACTCGGGAGGGGGAGAACATAGCAAGACCTCAAAGGGATCTACGCATAGACCCTCTCAACCCAAGTTCTTACCTCAGACACAGGCATCTCATGAAGAAGATCAGCTCAGTTTCAACAACATTGTATAGGACTACATGAAACTGGATGCTGAAGCTCAAGCAACAATTCCGTTTGATCAGTTCCACATTGCTAGAAAAGGATTCATAAGTGATTCACTCCCCACTTTTGATGGCTCAGGAAAGGTGATTGCACACACATGGGTGCAAAAATTGGATACATATTTCTCTCTCAGCCCCATGATCGAAGAGGAAGCTATCAAATTTGCCATCTTGCGCTTGGAAGGGTTGGCTCACAAATGGTGGCACCATGGTATTGTAACTCAAGGGTTTGGACTTGTGACTACATATGATTTCACACAAAAGCTGATGGATAGGTTTGATATGAAAGATCCCGAAGTGTACTTCCAGGAGTTGACAAGATTGAAATGGGCACTATGGATGAATATGTTTCAGAATTCCAAAGGCTTGTTGTGATGGTACCGAATGTTTCAAATAAGAGGCTCATGTTCTTTTTCATTGAAGGTCTATCAGATTCTTTTCGAGGCTTGGTGAAGGCTTTGGAGCCAACAACACTAGAGGAAGCTATTCGTAGGGCTTTGAGTCTAGAAGACTCCACCAAGAAGGGCAAACCTATTGCCAAGATCACACCCATAGGGTAGCCAAGAAAACCTTTCTCTAAGGCGAACCCTCTACTTAAGAGTTTTCCTCTAGGACCGAATGGATCAAAAATGTCATGAAATGAACTTTGTTGGAAGGGTTTATGCTACCATTGCAATGAAGAATGTAATGACCATCACAGATGTTGAGGGAGAGGTCAGGTTTACTACATTGAGGTGGTTTTCGATGATGAAGCAGAAATTGAAGAAGGGGGCAATGAGGAAGTCACTATTGGGGAGGGACAAGAGGTCATTATAGGAGATTCCATGGGGGGTAGTCTTGTAGCACTTTCAGGAGCATCGTAGTACCATTCTCCCCGGGTTAAAGGAGTTCTTTGTGGACAGAGTGACAGTGCTGATTGATAGTGGAGCTACGCATAACTTCATCGATAAGAAGAGAGTGGTCAAGCTATGCTTGGAGGCAGAAGACTTTGAAGGGTTTGATGTTGCAACTGCAGGAGGAAATATCCTCACTTGCACTAGTTAGATTCAGCAAATGGAGTTGACCCCAGGAGGACACAAAATGAGAGATGATTTCTATGTGGTTGACATCGGTGATGCAGATAGTCTTAGGAGTGCAGTGGCTTCATTCATTGGGAGAATACATCACCAACTACCAAACTATGGAACTGAAATTTAAACAAGATGGCAAAGAGGTTGTCCTCAAACGCCTCTCTAGGGATGGTTTTATGGTGGTTTCAACTAAGAGGATGGAGCGATCTTTTTGGAGAGATGAAGTAGCATGGGCAGCGAAGTGCTTAATCACAGATACTAGTCCGCCGAAGGAAGGAGGAACCTACCCCATTGACATTCAGGCTATTTTGAACAAGAAGTGCAAGGTGTTTCAAGAGATTCCATTAGGATTACCACCTCATAGGGGATTTCAGCATGTGATAGAGCTTGAAGAAGGAGCTAAACCAATTATCACTACTCCATATCAACATCCCCGAATGTATAAGGAAGAAATTGAGAAGGCTATCAAAGAGCTGTTGGAGATGGGACACATTCGTCCAAGCTCGAGACCTTTTGCCTCTTTTGTGGTGTTGGTCAAAAAGGATGGGACACTCAGGATGTGCATCGATTATAGAGCTCTCAACAAGAAGACAATTAAGAACCGCTACCTGTGTTCCACGGCGTTTGGGACGGGACGGAGGGAAGGATGGACCAGTCCGAGGGCAGATTTTTGGGGACGGCGGGATAGAAATTTTTCAAAATATATATATATATATATATATATATATATATATATATATATATATATATACACAATTACATATATATATGAATTTTTAAAAATATATTATATATAGAGAGAGAAAGAGAGCAATTTGAAATATCAAATATGTGCAACAATTTCAATATGACAATACGTGCATAGATAAAGAGTATAACAGCAGTATAACAGCAATATAGCAATAGTATAACAACAATATAAACATAAAGGTAAACACTAACAGCAATGCCAATAACTTAACTATTAAATATAAAAGCATTTTGTTCAAGTTTTAACACTAAAGTTAAATAACTCAAAGATCAACATCTCAAACTTTAAAGTTTAAATACAACAATCTGTCAATCTATGACACTATGCCTCATTCGGGCTATCAATATCAAAAGCACTAAATTTAAACTAAATAATAGTTTGTTTAAAAATTAATTTTATTACTCGTAATTTTTTTTTAATTTGACAATAATATTAAATAGTTATGCTTAAAAATTAAATGTTTTATCAAATTTTTATTTAATGAAATATAATAATATTTAATATTTATTATTTATTAATTATCACATAATTTTATTTTATTTCATAATATAATTAACTTACAAGCAATTAAAAATTAATTTTTTTATCAAATATGATGAAATATTTAATATTATTAAGCAATTTTTATTTAATTTGTCAAAAATTAAAAGATTTTTTACTGATGACAAAAGGGGGACTCCTAGCCGCCCCTAGTTGGGGGAGCCCTTTATTTTCCAGCCTCCCCCTTTGGGGATCGCCCCCGGCCAAAATCGTGGGGACGTCTGCCGCCCCGCCCTCGAAACGCCACAGGGGATGGGGACGTAGGGTTTGGGTGGGGGGATGCGTTCCCTTGTAACACAGCCGCTACCCCATTCCTAGGATTGATGAGTTGATAGATGAGCTACATGGTGCAGTATACTTCTCCAAGATTGATTTACGCTCAAGATATCATCAGATTAGAGTGAGGAATGAGGATGTGCATAAGACAACTTTCAAGTGTCATTATGGGCATTATGAGTTCTTGGTGATGCTATTTGGGTTAACCAATGACCCCACTACATTCTAGTCATGTTTGAATCAGGTTTTCATTCTCCAGTTGAGGAAATTTGTTTTGGTTTTCTTTGATGACATCTTGATTTACAGTAAGACATAGGAGGGTTATTTGAGGCATATAGAGGAGGTGTGTGATATACTTGAGAGGTATTCATTTGATGCTAAAATGTCGAAATGTGAGTTTGGAATGACCGAGATTCTGTACTTGGGCCATAAGATCAACACTCAAGGAGTTAGTGTTGATGAGGATAAGATCAAGGCCATTTAGGATTGGCCTAGACCTAAGAACTTGACGCAGTTGAGGGGATTTGTGGGTCTTTGCAACTACTATAGAAGGTTTGTGAAGGGGTTCTCTCAGCTTGCAACACCATTAACCAAGCTGACAAAGAAGGGACCTTTCTCTTGGAGTCCCACCGCACAACAGGGTTTTGAGAAGCTTAAAGAGGTAATGAGCTTGTGTCCTATTTTGGCTATTCTAGATTTTTCATCTCCTTTTGTACTCAAGTGCGATGCTTAAAGAGGTATTGATGCAGAATAAGCACCCCATAGCATATGAGAGCAGAAAACTCACAGACTCAGAGAGGGCCTTCTCCATTTATGACAAGGAGATGTTGGCTATCATGCAAGCCCTTGCAAAATTCAGGCAGTATTTGGTTTGTGGGAAATTTGTGGTGAAGATGGACCATAACAGTCTGAAGTACTTCCTCAATCAGCGCGACTTAAATGATGGACAACAAAAATGGGTAAGCAAGCTCCGAGCCTATGATTTTGATATTGAATATGTGAAAGGGAAAAATAGTGTGGTGGTTGATGCACTCTCTAGGAAGCCTTACCTTTGTGTTATGACCGATATATTTGCTGATGGGAGAGTGGCTTTAATAGTTGAGTATGCCAAAGATTCATTTAATAATGATATCTTGGAAGGAAAAGTAATTGATGATAGGTACAAGGTGGTTGACAATCTCATCCTCTACAAGGAATGGGTATACCTTGTACCACATTCCAAGGTCAGGGGAAGGATTGTGAGAGCTTGCCACGATACTCCTCTTGTTGGTCATCCGGGCTTTTACAAGACTTACAAGCAAGGGAACATTTCTCATGGAAGGGATTAAAAAATGACATATTGTAGCATGTCAGAGAGTGCTCGATATGCCAACAAAATAAGATTGAACATGTGTTACCGGCTGGTTTGTTGCAACACCTTCCCATTCCAAATCAGAAATGGGAAAGTATCTCCATGGATTTAATTAGGCCTACCAAAGGTGCAACGTAAAGATTGTATTTATGTTGTGGCGGATGGGCTAACGAAATATGCTCATTTTTATGCCATTACTTTAGAACTCAAGGTTCCTCAAGTTGCTGATCTGTTTTTTAGAGAAGTCTTTAAACTTCATGGGCTGCCAAAGAACATTGTGAGTGACAGGGACAACAGGTTTATCAGTTTGTTTTGGTAAAAACTCTTTTGTTTGGCTCACATAGAGTTAACACCTAGTACTAGTCACCACCCTCAAACAGATGGACAAACGAAGATTGTGAACAAGTGGATCAAAGGATACCTAAGGAACTATGTAACAGGGCAGCAATCAGCAGGGGGGAAATGGTTACATTTGGGGGAGTTTTTCTACAACACCACATATCACATGTCCATCGGTATGTCTTCTTTTAAAGCACTTTATGGTTATGATGCCACTTTATGATCTTGATACTTGCAGACAATAGAGTGCCGAGTGCGCAAGATACGGTGCAGCAAAATGTGGACATCATGAACACACTCAAGGAGAATCTACAGCGTGATCAAAACCAGCAAAAGCTATATGCAGATCAGCGTAGAACCAAGAGAGTTTTTGAGGTCAATGACATGGTTTACTTAAGGCTGCATTCCTATGAAGGGAAATGGTGCCGAAAAGCTGAAACCAAGATTCTATGGGCCTTACTGGATTGTGAAGAAGATTGGGGAAGTTGCATATGAGCTCGATTTACCACCAGACAACAAGATTCATAATGTCTTCCATGTATCATGCCTAAAAAGGGCACTAGGACAGCGGATCACACCCTCTGTTGAGTTACTTCCCCTTGATGATGAAGTCAAGTTGATCCTCGAGCTTAAGACGGTGTTGGATGTTCGGGAGAAGAAATTGCAGAATAAGGTGATACCAGAGTACTTGGTCAAGTGGAAGGGCCTACCAAGCGAAGATGCAACCTAGGAAGGTGTGGAAATTTTTCAGCATCCTAACTTAAGGTTGCTTGAGGACAAGCAACAAACTAGAGGCGGGGATTGTCATGTTCTCGATTTTTTGAATTGAGTTTGGAAGGGAAATGATTTAAAAAGTGTTTTTTAACACTAACATAAATTATAATAATCATCATAATAATAATTAATTAATAAATTTAAATTATTAAAATTACATGTTGTTTGGCCGACTCCTTGTTGGCGCTAAAAACTAATAATTGATTTTCTCCATGCTGGGCCGACATCATGTTGGCCTCTGTATTTATGTTGGGTCTCTACCTTTGGGAGATCATCGAATGTTGACAAGGAATGGTGGCCACATAGTGTGTCCATCAGGTAGGATGTAGTCGCTACCTAAAGGTTTCTTGTCTCCATTTATCCATCTCATCATTGTCATTGATTTGCCATATTGTCTTCTGTAGGTTCACGAGATCTACATGCTCGGTTATGAGAAGATTGACAATTTGGAAGACATCGTATGAATCCAAAGTGATATCTCTAGGTGGGACTCTTGCATCACACTAGGAGATGTGTTTCACACTACCAGTGGCTGCGTGGCCTTCAACCCTCACAACCCGCATCACTACACAACTTGACGCCCTTGAAGGATCGAACATGCATCGCAACATTCAGACTCTTGCATTGCAACATTCAGACTCCTGCATCCATAACACACAAGATTGTGGCGATCTCCCAGTGCGCACTTGGAGAGTTGCGAGTGGATTGAGAAGATACTATCGGTGCCGGCTGAGTTGTCTAAACCATAACTCTTATCCTTCAGTGGATCACATCCCTTGGGAATAAATAGCGAACTAGCATGCATTGGATGAGATTGGCATCTTCCTAAAGTCGTTTGTTTGGTTCATGACGTCGGTCTATAATGATGTGTTTCCCGGTTGTTGTATGCGGACTCTAATAGATTGCATCTTGTTGTGAATTGCACATTGTAAATAGTTGAACTGGCCTATTCGATTGGTACTTATCATAAGTTAATATCTTATTTACCTGTAGTCTATGGCATTGAATTTTAAGATTAGAATATTGCGCTTTTTATATCAATGTCTTGTGTTTGCTGTGTGAAATTAGGATCGGTGTCTTACATAGCTTTTGCACTCTCCATATGGAATCTCTATAACACCTTTTCAACGTAATTAGATTGAGATAGAAACAATTTTTTGTCTTGCCTATCTCTAGTAATTCTCATACCAAGGATTTGTTTTGCTACCCCAAAATCCTTCATAACAATTGAATTTGCTAACTACTGTTTTAACTCCCTCATGTGATCCATGTTAGACCTTGCTACAAGCATATTATCAACATACAAACATAAAATTATGTAGCTATCTTTATCCAACCTCTTAAAATAAACACAATGGGCAGAATTACACCAGCTATAGCCTTGCTCAGCCATAAAACTATCAAATTTAGTATACCATTGCTGAGGTGCTTGTTTCAAGCCACTTAAACTCTTTTTCAACTGCACACTATTTTTTCCTTATCTTTGACGTCAAATCCTTGTGGCTGTTTCATATATATTTCCTCTAAATCACCATGGAGAAAAGTGGATTTAACATCTAGTTGTTTCAAATGCAAATCTTCAACAGTCACAATACTTAAATCAGTATGAGTAAAAGTCATTTTAACAACCGGAGAAAATATTTCATCAAAATCAATGCTTTATTTGTATGCAAATCCTTTTACAACTAACCTGGCTTTAAATCGTTTCTTACTTCCATCTTCTCTTTCAACTTGTAAACCCATTTATTTGGTAAAACTTTCTTATTTGTAGGCAACTTGCATAATTCCCAAGTTTGAGTTTTCAACAAGGAGTCCATTTCTTCTTCCATTCCATGCTCCTATTGAACCTTTGTATCCACTTGCATAGCTTCATCATACCCATCCGGTTCACCAACATTAGTCAATAAAATAGAATACAAAGAGGGAGAAAATCTTTCAGGAGGTCAAATTATTGTCGTTTAACATTCATTGGAGTTTGTGGTATTTGCTGTTGCTGCTGTTGTGAAATACGAGGAACCATTGAAACATTGCTGCCCAAAGTGTTATACAGCACTACATAATCATTTTGTTTCTTCTCATGTTGCTGCAATTAATCTTTGAACATCTTCTCATTGAATACATCCCTACTTCTCACAATTTTCAGTTTTCAAAATCCCAAAGCCTATAACCAAATTCATCAATGCCATATTTGATGAAGATATGCTTTTTTGATTTTGCACCCATTATGGTTCTATTTTTAGAATCCATATGTGCAAATGCTTCACAACTGAAGGTTTTGAGAAAAGAATAACTCACCTTATTTGTCCATACTTCCTTTGGAATACCACAGCCAAAAGGATTAGAGGGACCTCTATTAATTAAATAAATAACAATGTTTATAGTCTTTGCCCACAAGTTTAAAGGTAGCTTAACATGCAATCTCATAGTCTGTGTGCGCTCCATTATTGTTCTATTCATGTGCTCAGACATTCCATTTTTCTGTGGGGTCCTTAGAATCATTTTTTGCCTTCGAATTCCATTAGATGAACAATAATCCTCAAACTCTTTGCTGCAATACTCACCACCATTATCAGATTTGAGACATTTTAATCTTTTATCTGTCTCATTTTCATCCAAGTTTTTCCAAATTTTAAATGTTTCAAACACATCAATTTTTGGCCTAGGAAATAAGTCCAAACCTTCCTAGTTGCGTCATCTATGAATGTAACATAATACCGAGAGCCACCAAGAGAAGATACTTAAGTTGGTCCCCATACATCCGTATACACAAGCTCTTAACTTCTCATCTTTTTTTTGCTTCCCATCTTTGAAAAAACTCTCTTTTGTTTGCCATATATACAACTTTCACATAAATCCATATTAACACATTTTAGACCTAGTAAAACCTTCTTTGAATGAAGTACTTTCATACCTTTTTCATTCATATGCCCAAGTTTGTTATGCCACGGTGTTGTTTTAGAACCCGCAACAACTATCTGATTTTTTGCCTGTTGACTTGCAACAACTGTTCATAACTTGTTACAGAACCCACAACAACTACTATAGCTGTTTTTTCCACCAACTTTCTTGTTTGATTTTTATTTGAATAGTATGACCTGTACAAAGATATAAGGTGCCTACTGCCTACTTTCACACCTTTTGTTACTACTAAGGCCCCTTTTGTAACCTTACAATTTTAATCACTAAAAGTAACAACACAACCTTCATTATCTAGTTGCCTTGCTGAAATAAAATTTCTAGTAAGCCTTGGAATGTGCTTTACCTCTTGTAGTAGCTAATGATTCTCATTCAGCAACTTAATCCTGACTCTTCCCTTTCCAACAATTTGATAGGGTTCGTTATCTCCCAAATAAACCAACCCAAAATCCTTTTAGACATAATCAAGAAAATAACTTATATGGGGCATATCGTGAAATGAAGCCCTTGAATCTATCACTCAAGAATCATCAACATTGTGAACGGATAAAATTAAAGCATCATCTTCAGATTTATTACTTACCACATTTGCCTCCTTATTACCTTCAATTTTGTCTCCATTTTTGTTCTTTCGAGACCAACAATATTTTTTCAAATGACCTGGTTTCCCACAGTATCAACAATCCTTTCCTCTAGATTGAGACCTTTTGTCTTTTGACTTTCCTCGTGACTTCCCATGACCTCCAAAATTCTCCCTCCTCTCCTTTGATCTACCTTTGCTTTCTACATTCAAAACAATGCCTGATGTGGATGTTCCACCTGAGTTTTTCCTACAAATTTTCTTGCTCAAAATAACACCAAAAACATCATCATATTTCAGCATATACAAACCATAAATAGAGTTACTAACTGCCATTACTAAGCTATTCCAGCTTTCAGGCAAAGAACATAATAGCAAGAGAGCCCTAACTTCATAAAAATTTACATTAACAAAAGTCAATTGACTGGTTACTGTGTTAAACTCATTTAAATGATCAATAACTGATCCACCTTCTACGATTTTCATGTTAAATAAACATTTCATAAGAAATACCTTATTTGAAGTGGAAGGCTTTTCATATAATTTTGCCAAAGTCTGCATCAACTCATTTGTTGTCTTCGCTTTTGAAATATTAAATGCCACTGATTGGGCCAGGCATAATTGAATACTACCAAGTGCCTTTCTGTCCAAAATATTCCAATCCTCATCAGACATTGTTGCCAGTTTCTTATCTTTCCCTTCCAATGGCTGCCATAAATCCTTCTGATAGAGATAGTCCACCATCTGCATCTTCCATAATTGATAGTTTTTCCCATAGAAACAAAAATATGCAAAAAAACTCTGATTAATCGTGATTTTTAAAAAATCTATATGCTGGACGATTTTTTCCCATTTAAAACTGCAAAATCGCCAAAAAAACATGTTTAAAACCAGCAAAAAAACACAAATATAATCTTGTTGATTTTCACGTGAAAAAAAAAAAACAATGAGACCATAGCTTGTTGCTTACTACTATGCTTTGATAGGTTTTTTCCAAGCATCCATAGCTTGTTCGAAAGCACCTGTTTTAGGCTTTTAGCCATAGCAGCAAGGCAGTGAACTGTTTGATAAAATGCGTTGGTAGACATGTATGAAAAATCTCATAGCATAGACAAGTTCGTGAACTGTTTGAAAAAATGCCTCAAAGAAATGTGGTCTCATGGTGATGGAATGCCATGACAATCCGTAGCATCTAGTTATTAGTTATGCAATGTGAAGTAATGCTTTGAGTTTGAAAGATGTGCAATGCAGTGAATGTAATCAGTGATACGAATATAAACTACAAAAATCTATTCTCTACAATTCATTAGTTAAAACTCTCTATTTTATTTGCTCTCTATATCTCTATGCTATGGAAATGCCTTTCAATTTCAAAAAAAATAGTTTTTCTCTTGTTCTACAAATTTTTACATTTTTTTAAAATCCGATCTTTTCCTGATTTTTTCCTGATTTTTTTCAAGAAATCTTATACTTTTGGTTTGCTGATTTTTTCCCCAAAAGATTTTTGTTGCTATGGTTCTGCGCATTGAGCTTATCTACCTTCAATTTACTGCGCTGATACTACTTGTTAAGAATTGTAGGCAGAACAATATTGATTATATGCAGATTATAGAATTAAATTAGAGGAATTTAAATACACAGAAATAATTAACAACGAGAAGACGAACACCAATTTAACGCGGTTCACCCAATTTGGGCTGCATCCACCAACAGCAGAGTCTTTTATTATTTAATGTACAACAAATTTAATTACAATGAACTTGCAGCAATCAAATTAAATTGATATCCACTGCCCTGTTACTCGCGCATAGTGCTTCATGCACTTTCACAACTACCTGCAATTTTCTATCACAAAAATAGTGACTGTTTGCTCTGTCATACCTCACACGTCCCTACAGCAACCATGTCAAACACCACACGATTGTTGGTTTTCCTCATGCGCCTTGCTGTTCACATTCCAACGTGCAACAGTACAAAAAAAATGTGGCTCTTCATTTTCTCACGTGTGCAACAACTAACTGTTCATATTTTGGGCAGATTTTTACTGTCTTTTAATTGTATTTTAAATACAAGTATGCTGCCCCCCTTACATTCCCCCTTTAAATAATTTGGGGGGAAAACACGCAGACAAAGATGGGGAAAAATTAAGCCTCCGAGTCTGATCAGGCTCCACAAAACAACAGCAACATCTATCTTCTAGTTATAAAATGTTTGTATCAGGATTCTAGCAAACATAGTTACATGCTTTCTAGTGTTTATAATGTATGGACCTAATTATGCATTTCATAGTTGTAGTTGTTTTACAATTTGAGTTGAGAAGCTATTGTAAGTACAGTTGCACAATTCTATGTATGTGGTAGTGAGCGTAGTGATGGTAGGTAAGGGGTTATGCCATTCCTCAGTTTTTTCAAAGAGCAGTTTCTTTTTCTTTATTTTTTAGGGTAACACTCCCATTTTTATTCTAAGATCTCTAGGATTAGGTTACACATTTGTATTTGTTTTAAAGAACTAACTTTTGTGTTACTTTTATGAATCTTTATTGGAGTATGATTACATATTCTGCTTCTTTTGTATTGAAGGGCAATATTATTTGGATTCAAAAACTCATTAGGCCTAATATATTTACCATGCATCAAAGGATTCCAGGATGATAATTTAAGATGAACAAATAGGGGTAAATCGTTCTTCATGTTAAATTCTGGGAGTCTGGACTTCATGGTGAGGTTTTTTGAATTTTACATAAATGCTCTAGGGGTACCAAGACTTCGACTATTTACATTGTTACGAGTTCTGAAGTGATTTCTTAAATGTGATAAAATGTTTCGGATGTGTTTGTTTGGAAGGAGGATAGTTAACATTAGAGATCACCCCTTTATATTCATACAGCAAGTGATTGTTTTATGTTTATATCTTCCCCTCTGCATGTTTGTTCTGAACGATGTTTGTATCTTGTGTTAGCATGTTATGGCAATTTCATTATGACATTGTGTATTTTGTAGTTTGCGGTTCTGCTTCAGTGGAACACTTATTTACTAATGCCTATATAAACATGGTAGATGCATCAGAGTAATAATTAATTTACACATTTTCTCACTGTTTAAATAATTGAGTGGATATTAAAATTCTGTTCTTGACATATTGTTATAGGCTTCACAAGATGTATCATCGCTGAAGTCAATTGCTGGTGAAACTGGAAGAAAACTGTCATCAGTTGCATCAAGCCTGATTGCAGACTTGCAGGACCGCATTAGATAAAGTTGTAGTGTTCAAACTACAGCCTTAGGCTTCATAAGATGTATCGTGGCTGAAGTCAATTGGTGGGGAAACTGGAAGTAAACTGTCGCCAGTTGCATCAAGCCTGATTGCAGACTTGCAGGACCGTAATAGATAAAGTTGTAGTGTTCAAACTACAGCCTTCTATATTCTTTTTGGTTTTGTAGTTCTTTAGTTTGGTGCCTAAAGGAGATTAATATATATGTTTTGCCATTTGGATTGAACATACTGTTTTTTTATTACTCAAAGTTGGATCTGAAGATGACCCAATTTTTTTCTTTTCAAGGGTGTACTAAGGTTAATCTGGTGCAGTTTTCTGCGTTAGATTATGGACATCCCTTACAGATTTACTGCTCTATACAGAAAATGAAGGCTAATTGTTTTGTGGTTACTTATCTTTTACTTGTTGAATAATCAAAGATGCATTGCATTTACAGATCTAATGTTTAAGATAACGATCTTCTAAAACAGTGTAGTAGGGATATTAGTAGATTCAATGATTTGCTGAAATTTTGGTTTAAATTTGTACTTGTATATTTGATGCCTACAAACAATTGTGTATTGGTTTTGAATGGTATGGATATGTTTGCATGTAGTCTAAGATTCTGCTTATTTTATGGAAATATAAAGTCATTCAACATAACCTCCTTGTTTCCTATAAAGGATTAAACACAACTAAGAACAGAAAGGGGTAAGCTAAGATTTGATATTGCACATGGCTATTCATAAGTCAAGTGCTTTTTCCATTTTATCGTTTGAAGTTGTATAATGGCAATAATAATAGATTTAGGTATATGGGGTAATAAACGTGTAGATGTGCGTTCTACAGAATTCCTCAAACATAGGACTTCGTAGTCACTAAAAGTTACAATTTGGTGCGACCAAAGGCTTGACATTAAATGGCTATTGAAGTTTATGGTGATATCTTGACACATTATAATAAAAATAGTTAGTGCACATATGATGTGTCATGATGTATGTTTTGGAAATTTACTAAGAGGTAATATTCCATGTTAGAATAGTATTAACAAGGCAAAAATGTACAAGTGAGATAAATCACACCCTACATTAGAAGATCTAGGAGTGTAAACCGTAGATTTTAAAGGGGTTTAGATTGACTAATGTAAACAAACATATGAGTAATCAATCTAATCTTGGAGCTGAAAAGGATGAGAAAGCTTATTTGGGCTTTAGCATGTTTTTGGAAATTGGAATTTAGGACTGGATAAATGATTAGACTTGTGACAGAGTTTGGACTTTCTAAGGCTTCGGACAAGGCTAGGCTTGCAATTTAGTCTTGGGACATTGTGTTTGTGCACTTTTATTAATTGTAGAATTTCATCTTTTGGATTTACAAACCTATTTGTTTGTGCTTGTACTTGATTTGCATGCCATCACACAAGTATGCATGCCCACTTATGTCCTTCACACAACAATGTACAATCTCACGTGCAACTCTATTGTCATAATGTTACATATCATGTGGTGGCAACACGAGCAATTACATGCATTATGTACCATCCACATAGCATCAAGAACTATGTTGTGCCAATTTTTGAACTCTTCGTTTCATTTGTCACTCAAAATATGCATGGAAATATGTTCTGTAATCACAAAACTCTATGGTGCATGAATAACCCTTTGGATCACAAAACTCTTGCAAAACATCTAGGTTCATGCCACAACTTCATAGGCAACTCCATTTGAGTTTCGTAGGTTCATGCTACACAACTTCATAGGCAGCTCTATTTGAGTTTTATAGGTTCATGCTACATGACTTCATAGTCAACTCTATTTAAGTATTATACAATGTCTCCACTTATGCTAACTTGCACATTGTCCATAGTTTAAAACTAATGGGAAAAGTTAACATTTCAAAACATATTCATAGGCAACTCCATTTGAGTTTTATAGGTTAATGCTACATGACTTTATAGGTAACTCCATTTAAGTATTACACAATGCCTACACTTATGCTAACGTGCACACTGTCCATAGTTTGAAACTAATGGGTAAAGTTTGTGCAATATCTCGAAACATTGATTGGGAAAAACTTCTAAAAGTGTTTCATGGCATGCTTGTAAGTTAGTAGGAGCAATCAAATTTCAAACTATTGGGAGATGCAGTGTCCTATGGAAGCTTTATTGCTTCAACTTACATAAAGATTTTTTGTCTTTACAAACATGTAGTCTATTAATGCACATTTGTAACATAAGCAACATAGAGAAAAAAACATATGATAGGTGAAAATGCAAAACCATATTCTCCATTGAGAGTATGCAATGTTTTGAATGCACAAAATAACAACTTATATTTTAGTTCTAGTATTCTTGTCTCTAAACCCTTATCACTATTTTTCTTTTGCATATAAACAACGCATCTAGGTCTTCATCTAAGACATTTTTCTCGCAAACTTCCTTGCAATATAGATAATTGGTATTAGAGTAGTTCATCTTGCATACCTATTGAATGCGATTAGAGTGTTCAAACCCCAATATTGTGTAATGTCCCCTTCTCAAGCCTAGTGAGTTGTTGCATCAATTAGCCTATTCCAGAGTTCCCGTAGGCTAATTGGAGGTGGCTAGGGGACTCCAAGGTTCTTGGAGAGCTCTTTGGCTCTCAGTGTCCAGTGGTGTGTTGGTGTTCTATTGGCCCTCAAGATGGTGGTGATGTTCTCCGTTGTTTTTTTGGCCATTTGGGTTGTTCGCCACATTTCTTGGAGATCATGACTATTTTTAGTAAGTGCTCATTTTGGCATTCAACATCTTCCCTCGTCGTTAGTAGCTTCTTGGTGCAACAAGTTTCCATTTCAGGTGTCTAATTGATGCATTTTGTAAGATGGTTGGAATTATTTTAATAATTACACTAAAGTTGTGAAGTAATGTTTTAATATTACTTTAGTGTTAAATATTATAAAGTGAAAAGGTTATTTTCCCATGTTGGATAATTCGGGGAAAAGGGGACTTAAAGTTGTTTAAAAAAATGCTTTTTCAGAAAAAGCAAAAAGCGTTGTTTTGAAAAAGCAACAATAAAGCATTGAAAAAACAAAAGTTGAAAAAACAATGAAAAAGCTATAAAAGGTGTGGTGCTCTCATTCGGATTACTCAAGTTTGCATATGATGGTGGAGTGAACAGAGAAGTTCTTCGAACGATTGATCGAGGACGAAAACCCTCATCAAATTACTAGTTTCAGTGGTTAAAAATCCTCCCTAGCTGGTAGGGTGATTTCATGTAGGAATCAACTTGGTATTTCATGGAGTTTTTGGTTTTCGCGGTTTCAAAAAAAAATCTTTTTTTTAAAAGGTTTTGATTGTAGGTTTTTGGGGTTTTGGAATGAGAAATTTTGAAGTGTTTTGATGTGACAAATTCTCCAAGTTTAGTGAAACCTTGTTAAGATTTTTGCAGATATGATAGTAGGGTTTTGAGGGTGATACTTTGTATGAGCTTGCCATACTATTGCTATCATTTGCTAGTTGTACCCCTTGTCAAGTGACCCTAGAGTGTTGAGAAATGACTCATTGTTGTTATAGACCTACACGTGCCTTTACGAGTAGTATGGTTGAATTCTATTGGCCATTTAACTATTGGTGATGCTCCCTATTAGTGGTTAGTGAGTTGGGTTGATGTTGAAGGTGTTTTGTGAGTGTATCCCTTGATCTAGACCTGAAACAATCATTTTCAGACCTTTAATAGTGCTTCCTTGCCTTTCTAGATTTTCTAGGTGTGTTATAAGACATCTATGACAATGTTAGGTCTGATTAAATGTTATCTTTAACTTGGAAGATGCCATTTCTTGTCATTTGAAGGTTAACAAAAGTGTTGGGTTAAATCTCTAAAGTTGGGTGACAGTTTGGGCTTGTTTGAAGGAAGGGGTTGATGTTTGGAGAGGTTTGAAAATTGTCCATATGTGATTGAAAATTGCATGAAAGAGTTATTTCTAGGTGGATATGATGTGTTGAAGGTTACCTGGAGGGTTGGGTGAATTTGGTGATGATTAGCATCCTTGGGAGAGATCCTACTCACGTTTGGAGGTGTCAAACATGGGTTTCTCTTGTTGTTGGGCACTATTATAGTTCATTTTCAGACCTATTTCAGACTATTCATTTGTTGATTATAGGTATTTTAAGTTTCATGTTGGTATTTATTGTAAATGTTTACTTCATGTAAGAGAGGGGGACCAACCACGTTCAAGGCCCCAGGCCATGGAGAGCCAAGAGCAGAAGGCTGCCCTAACTTACCTCACTCTAAAGGGAATGTTTTGAAGGGATGAGAATGATGAGGACTATAAGGTCCTTCAATCACTCTGCAGACCTAAAACCTAGAATGGGGCTAGGTGAGCCGGTTTTTGGGTTCAACACTATATCTTAGGTAGCTCTCTACTCGAGGATGAAAGCGTGGTTCCAGGATGATAGCACGACGCATTGGCATCTCTCAGGTGCACTGGCGTCCTTACGATTAGAGGACCGAAAAGACAATATGGATCAACAGAAAACAAATAGATGGTCTAGCTAGTCACTTCCAAAAGGCCAAAACAAGGCTATGAAGTAGGCAAGATACAAAAAATATGATAAAGTAAATATATGAGGGTTAAGGTGACAAGGATGATCTTACAAAAGTACTCGTTCGCCAACTATCTCCAAATGCATGTCCACCTACACAGAAGACAAAGGGAAAATTGTTGGGGGATTGTATGGGGGCCTGCCTCAGTCATACCCCCGTTTTGGTGTTTCCACCTCCACAGACAACCAAGGTTGTAATGACGAAGAATGTATCATAAAGGAAAGAAATGAAAGTAAGGAACACAATAACAATACAAACCAATAATGTGCTACTCAACCAAATCATAGAGGAGAGGAGTGAAAATGCTTACCACCTCCACAAAGAGCTCACTAGCTAATGGAGAAAAAGAGAGGACTCCAACCCCTGCTACAATGGTGTTGTTCCACACTTGCTCTACGGAGTTGATGGAGTGTTGTTGTTGCTATGGAGTGCCAAAGTGCTACTAAGAATGCTTGAGAATCCAAGAAGAGAGTGCTAGAATGCAAGAGCGTGTGAAGAGATTTTGAAGGGATGAGATGAAGTGAAAATGAGCAAGAATAAGGCATTTTCGAGTTGGTTGGTCAAAGAGGGACATTACAGTTCATTCCCAATAGTGTAACACCTCTACCAACTCTAGATGCAAGAATTTGTTAGGGATGTAAGTGCGTCGTGCGGACGTCCCCGATAGTTATTCTTCTATCGACTCAACAAAAGAATTCCAAATGGAACAAAGGCAATAGGTTGATGTGGAATTTCGCATTCGAATTTAGTTTTCTAAGGTGAGGAAGTGTAAAAGGGGAATTTGTGTAAGGGGTGCAAATTCACTTATACATTTTTGCCCCACTTTAGTGAGCACGAATACTGATGAGTGCTTTGGTAAAGTAGATAGAAGAGTGAATAGGGTTAGAAATGTATACCTGAACCATTGAGGAAGCAGACCACAATTTGGCGAACTTGAAAGTGCAAAGTAAAGGACTTCATAGCCCCACAAAACTATGAAGTTGAAGAATGAAAGCATTGTACAGGTCCACAAACTTGCAAGGAGGCAAACCCCAAGATCTCTCACATGAAGGAATCCCCAAGAAGTAAGTGCCTCACAGGCCCATAATCCTGCAAGGAAGGTGTCCTCCAAGATCTCTCACATGAAGGAAACCTAGAAAAATGCCTTACAGATCTGCAGACTTACAAGGAGGCATCCTCCAAGATATCGCACATGGAGGAAGCAGAGAAAAGTACCTTACAAACTCGTAGACTTGCAAGGAGGCATCCCCTAAGATTGCTCACATGAAGGAAGTCGAGAAAGCACCTTGGAGACCTCCAGACCTACAAGTTCTTATGGAGCTAAGGTCAACGATTTTGTGAAGATCCTTGACAAGACCAAAACTTCATCCATAGAGTTAAACATGCACTTTATAGGAGTGCCATGTTTAACTTCAATGGATGGAGAAGGTTGTGCTCGAGATTCACCGCTAGGCTCACCGAATGATTTAGAAGTGGTGAAAAACTCAGGGGAAGCTGAGATTGGTTCTATTAGTATAATGGAACAAGTCAGTGTGGGACCACCTTTTAGAGAAGGTGGTCTCCTCTTACGTCCTCCGTTGCTGGAAGGACCACCTCCACCTTTTGCTTTGTCGGGGGATGTAAACTTCCCACGGATGAGGCAAGAGGTGCAGATGAAGAGGAGGAGAAAACCCTAGTAGACATCATCAAGGTGTTCGTCATATCTATGGGTTTCGGGAAAGGCAAGACATTCGAAAGGGACATCAACAAAGGCGGCTCTGTCGAAGGAGCGATGAACACCTACACCTTTTTGGGGTCAGATGCATTTGTGCTCACAATGGAAGCTAAAAGCGAGACGGAACCAAACTGGGCGGAAGCAAAGGGGAGGAGAGAGGAGGGCGCAGTAAGAGGCCCTGATACAAGGGTGGTTATCTCCTCTTCCTTCCTTTACAAGGCAACCTACTCAGCAACAAGAACCTTTCGTCGATGCTTGTGCTCGTGTGCAAGATGGTTTCTATGACTCTTTGAACCGAAGGCTAGAGGTTGCAAAGGAATATAAGGCTCCTACTTAGCCATGGGCGTGTCCACTATAGCCGTCTCTAGTGGAGGAACAAACTCCTAAACTGGAGCAGGAGAAGCAGGCAGGGGGAGTTGGCTCAAGTGCCTCAACAACGGGCCTCTTACCACTTACTGCTTTGGGGGCAGAAGTGGTAGGAGGCTGTAGATCAAATTCCCTTCGGGAACCTTTCTTTCTGTCGTACAAATAATACCAAGGACCGGGAGACTCATTAGGGAGATCCGATATCCTGATCTTGGGCCTATGCCAAGGAGGTATCATTGAACTCAATGGATAAAGACCAGACTTGCTCATCCAATACTCTTCCCAAGAAAGGGGAGCAAATGAGTCAGCCTGGGGAGAGGAAAACTTCTCCTTTCCTTTTCGGGAAGAGGAGGCAACTGTTGTTGTGCTACAGGAAGAACCAAATTTGGCTATCCCTTGTTCTTTGTCTTATACTTCACATAGTTCTTGTAAAGTAGGTTTGTTCTTGGAGGAAGTAGACCAATCAAGGCGGGCCAAAAGTGGTCTAATGAATATCCCCCATGGGACACTAGAAGTTGGTATCCAGTGGCATGCACTACATGCACAACACCTTCATGGGAGAACTTTAAACATTTATGAATAATAGAGGCGATTTCGTTTATGAAAGCTAGCCAAGGTATGCCTAGCCTCATCCTGAACAAATCCAACTCTGGAATGACATTAAAAACTATGTCAAAAGCCCTAGGTCCAACTAGGACAGACAAAGTTATCGAGCCATATGGTTTGAGACAAAGACCATCATGCGTGCGGATGGTAGATTTTGTTTCTTCATATTATTTTCTATGTAACGAATTAAGCCACAAATTCTCCTTTGTAATAACATTCACTCGACACACAGAGTCTACTAGGACTCTTGTCACAATGTTGCCATTGAGGTGAGTGGGAATATAGAGGGGAGAGGGTGTGTTATTCAAGGATAGATCATGCAGAGTGAATGTCACATTTAGGGAACCAAATGTAGGTTGTGTGGTAGGAGTAACCGTGACCATGTTAACATAGGCCTCGGGTTGAGTGACAAAATCAATGGGATCGATAATCATGTTAGTAGAATGTGAGGGAAATGACTTCATGTATATGCAATTCGCTATTAGCTTTTGCTATCAATTTATTTGTGTTTTGTTTGCTCCCATCAAGATGAATAGTATAGTCCTCGATGCAGTCTTGTATCTTGTGACGTAGGCATATACAATGTTTGGTATCGTGTCCATTAACTCGATGGTATTGACAGTAGGTACTTGCATCATATCAATTAGGGTAAGGTTCCTTAAGAGGTTTAGGGTTCGACAAGGTTACAATCTTATCCTTCAACTTTTGCAAGATGGAAGAATAAGATTCTAAAACTTTGTAAACTTTCAGTTGTGCTTGAGGCTATTATCATCCGCAACAACTACTACATTCACAACAACCTTACCTTTCCCAGAGATCGATACGATGAGATTTTCTTCAAAATGAGAGTGTGAGGAGGATCCCCCGAATTGGACTACTGTCTGCTAATACTCCTGTAGGGCTGCACACAAATGCGCAAAAGAAGGGTACTTCATAAGGGAAAAATTTTCTTGCCAAGGCCTTTGTAAGTTCCCTATGAATACCTTATGTACATCAAAATCAGGCAGTGGATACGAGATTTGCAAAAAGATGCACTATAAAAGTAGTGATCTTTTTATTATCACCTTGTTTGCACCGGATGAGATCCGAGAAGGTCATCTTCAACATAATGTTAGCTTGAAACTGTTGTAGGAATTGGTTTACAGGTTGGTCAAATGAGAAAATGGAGTTATTTGGCAAGGAATAGTACCATTCGAGTGTTGTATCCTTGAGAGATCAAAGGAATAGTTTTGCCATCAACACATCGTGATGGAAGAAATCTGTGCACAGGGCAATAAAGGTGGACACATGTGTTTGTGGGTTCCCTTTCCCGCCATACTTTTCAAATTTAGGAATCTCCATTCCTTGAGGGAAGGGAGTGTTCAAGATCACTGCTAACAATAGGCTATGTCGGAAGAAGGGTTGAAAGATACGCTGGGCAGAGGCTTGGAAAAGACTCACCAACTAGCTCTGCATCTTACCCATATTCTAAAGAAGAGTGTTCAAAATAGGGTCACTAGAAGACATAGGGCTAGAGGAACCTCCTCCAGAAGCGCCACCAGAGCCACTACTAGAACCATTGGTTTGACCACTACGGAACCACTACCAGAGCCACCACCACCAGTAGGGCCTCCGTTGGAGCCACCACCATGGCCTCCACCAACACCGCTTCCACTGTCAAAACCACCGCCGCTACCAAAGCCTCCACCACTCATCCCATCAAACCCCCTAGAGGTGACAGGAGGGGTGAAGCTAAAACCTAAGGGGATCTTGTTCACTTTGGTAGCTTCAAATCCCTCAAGGCAGAGGGGATGCTGATCAAAGGGACAACATCGACCATGTAAATGAACGTGGGAGGCATCGACATTCCTAACTATCTCTTATGATCTTCAAAAGTGGCCCTTTGCATAATGTTAGGATTGTTTGAAGGAGAACATGCTTCAGTCAGACTAGTGAGACTAGCTAGGAGTTCTATGCATGTTCGATCTTTTCTAACCAGATACTTTAACTCACCAATTACCCGAGTGGCCCTGGCAATCTTTGGGTTTCTTTCCAAGTGATTTTCTAAGTGGCCCAATCCTTTGCTAAGGGAAAAGACATATTCTGAAGGAATTTGAACAACCTCATACTCATCCACCGATGATGGTGTGGGAGATGCAAGAGGAGTGGGGATTTGGTCAGTCTCATCAGAGATCCCTACCTCACCCCTTGACAACTGCTCCTGTGCAGGTAGACCAATGACGAAACCAACAAAAAGGCCTGTAGAAAAAAACCAGTAGTGACCTTCGTCATTTCCATCAGAAGGTGTCGTATACTTCTAACAATATACTTAGAGGTTGTGGACTAGGTTGTGATGCTCATAAACCTTCACAACACTCAAGAGGAAGAATAGTTACAAGGTATAAGGGAAAAAGCTCAACACTAACGAATGAACAAACGTTGGCTCATGTAGGGTTCACCAAAAATGTAAGAGAGGGGGACCAACCACGTACAAGGCCTTAGGTCACAGAGAGCCAGGAGTGGAAGGCTGCCCTAACTTACCCCACTCTAAAGGGAATGTTTTGAAGTAAGGGATGAGAATGATGAGGACTATAAGGTCCTTCAATCACTCTATAAATGCGAAACCTAGAATGGGGCTACGCGAGCCGAATTTTCGGTTCAACACTATATCTCAAGTAGCTCTTTGCTCGAGGACGAAAGTGCGACACATTAGCATCTCTCAGGTGCACTAGCGTCTGTAGGACTAGAGGATTGAAAAGACAGTATAGACTGCCAGAAAATAGGCTAATGGCCTACCTAGTCACTTCCAAAAGGCCAAAACAAGGCTATGAAGTAGGAAAGATACAAATGAATATGATAAATATGAGGGTTAAGGTGACAAGGATGATCTCACAAAGGTACTTGTTTTCCAGCTAGCTCCAAATGCTTGTCCACCTACACATAAGATAGAGGGAAAATTATTGGGCTCTATATAGGGGCTTGACTTAGTCAAACCCCTATCTTGGTGTTTCCACCTCCACGGACAACGAAAGTTGTAACGACAGAGAAATGTATGATAAAGGAAAGAAAGTAAAGTAGAGAACACAATAACACTACAAAACAGTAATGTGCTACTCAACCAAATTATAAAGGAGAGGAGTGAAAATGCTTACCACCTCCACCAAGAGCTCACTAGCTAATGGAGGAGAAAAAGAGAGGACTCAAACCCCTACTGCAATGGTGTTGTTCCACACTTGCTCTACGAAGTTGATGAAGTGTTGTTGCTACTATGGAGTGCCAAAGTGCTGCTAAGAATGCTTGAGAATGCAAGAAGTGAGTGCTAAAATGCAAGAGCTTGTGACAAGATTTTGAAGGGATGAGATGAAGCGAGAATGAACCAATTTGAAGGAAGAATGGGCAAGAATAAAGAATTTTCAGGTTGGTTGGTCGAAGAGGGACATTACAGTTCATTCCCAATGAGAAGTGTAACACCTCTGCCAAATCTAGATGCAGGAATCCATCAAGGACATAAGTATGCTGTGCAGACATCTGCACGTTATGCGAGCGTCCTCGATTGCTATTATTCTACTAACTCAACAAAAGAATGCTAAATGGAACAAAGGCATTAGGCTGATGTGGAATTTTTCCTTTGGATTTGGTTTTCTAAGGTGAGGAAGTGTAAAAGGGGAATTTGCGTAAGGGGTGCAAATTCACTCCTATACACTTCATAACTTGACATCACTATGTAAGCAACTTTGCTAAAAACAATTGAAATCAGAAGCATTGTTTGTATTGAATGTTTAACATCCAAAATTGCAATAATATAGCATATCAGTAAAAAAAATTTAAATTAGAACTGGTGACATTTGGGTATCTTTAACTTGCATGTCTGCACTTTCATTTTACGATTAATTTGGAAAACAATTTTTTCAAAAAATTAGGGGGTGTTATTATATATTGAACCACAAGATCTATTAGATTATCTCCTAAGTAGTTCCAAATGAATTTAGATGGAAAGAGCAGAAGATGTAGTTGACATATTGATTAAAGAAAAATTTCGAAGCCTCTTCAATAACAATGAAAAATTTCTATTGAACTAGTTTATTGAAGTCCTCAAATAAGTGGTTCTATTGGCTTTAATTGTTTGGTGAATTTTTTTAGTGGTTTGAGTTCCCTCTAGAAAAGATCAAGATTACACATTTGAAAGTCTCTTCATTCATTAAGAAGTGGTGGCAAGTGTAAATGTGATTTTTTATAGATCTTTACAACAATTACATAAATTAAGCATAAATACCATTCATACCACAATACAATGATTTACATGGGGAAAACCCTTTTGGGAGAAAAACATCACAATCCAAAAGTTGCTCAATATATTATTCAGAAATTAAGACGATTACAATATATTTACAAAGCAAGCTTTCACAAGAGTATCACCAAATAGGGATCCAAAGGAAGCTCAACATTTATAAAACTCTCACACTCAACCTCCATCTCAAGCACTTAATATATAGGAGATAAAATACATGAAATTGTCAAAATATATTTACAAAACCATGATCTAAAATCACCCAAATAGTGGCATCCAACTCATCTCCAATCAAAGATACTGTCATAAAGGGGGTTGCCTTCTAGGGCAAGGAAAAACCAACATAACCTCTATCGTCAAATCTGTGACCTAATGATAAATAGTGTAGACTTCCAATGAAAATATATATAAAAAATGTAGCTTTTGGGGGTGTTGCTCTCAAACCCTTGTTAGGATGCATGACCCTTGAACCCACTTTTGAGGGGGTGTCATCCCCTTGGACCTCAGAGGAAGGGTATCCTTGTTCCTTGTCCCACTCAAATTTGTAAGGCTGAGACCATTTTCCAAACAACAAGCCCATGCTTTGTGGGAGGTGTTGGGTCCCAAAATTTCAACTCCAAATCCTAGAACATAATTCTAATTCCAAGGCCAAGGGTTGTCATCATGGAAGCAAAAAGAAGGATCATCCACACATATTGGACGATTAAAGGCCAACTCAACAAGAGTGGGCTATATCTCTCGCACTTCAAATTCAACTTAGAGTCAAGAGGGTGTTCAAAGTATACCTAAACATGTATCTAAACCAAACAAAATGGACAACCAAAATAACTATAGCCAAAACCATTTGTATACTTAACTCCAAATTTTGTTACTAGATCAAGTAAGATTGGTTGCATAATACATCCATATAGCTGATGATAAATATGCTAGCATGAATTACTTAGGATAGATTTGTTCAAGGTTTACTTTAGATACTTCCTTAGTTGTAACACAAAGTCACATAATGCACATGAATCTACTTCTAATCCTACACTATAGACTTATGTTTGTTATTAAGAATGTGATTCGCCAAGTGTTTCCAAGATTGGTGCCTATTTATTAGGCAATAAGGGTCATAATTGATGAGCACACAATTATACTAAGAAGGGTGGGGTGACAGGTGTGAATCAATATAACAATATTCTCACCCTTTAAAAATTATTTAATCACTTCAAGATTTATTCAAATTAGCACATATGTGAAATCAAATAATAGCAACACAATAACAACACAATTTATGTGGAAACCATTGCGGGAGAAAAACATGACAAAAATATTGCTTTTATTAATCTTCTTTTTACAAATTTTGTAGGCACTAATCTACTAGAGGCACAACCCCTAAGAAACTTCAATTTCTCCAATTTGTAGGCATCCTCTTACTAGAGGCACCAACCCCTGTAATATGAGGCATCGACCTCTCCAATATGAATATTTTTCTTCTCTAATCTGCTATAATGTTGATCATAAATTTTCCATAAAATTGATTACAATCTCAAAAAAATATAAATTTTCTATAAAATTTCTCTTCTATATCTGCATGAACTTGTCTTTTTATATTTGCATGAACTTCTCTTCTATATCTGCATTAATCTTTCTCTTCTATACCTTCATTAATCTCTCTTCTATATCTTCATATGTAGATTTGCATGTGTTTAATTGATATAACTTTTTATTTCCACACCATATACTACTACTTTTTACTCTTGACAAAAAACATATTTTTCATCCTTTTGAAGAGAGGCATCTCTCTAAAAAATACATAACCCTTGATCGTTGCCTTTGTAGAGTAATTTTAATTCATTTAATTAATTGTTTTTTTTTCTTTAACATGATTGTTGCTCTTGATAAGATAATCGATGCTTCTCCTTTTAATAATCCTTAGCATTTAAGTTGTAAGAGTTGTAGAGTTTCCTTTCTCGACATGATTTTCCTCCCAAATCTTCTTTCTCTTCTATCCTTGTTGAACTATTGGACCTCTCACCTAGTTGTGTGTACCCTTTTCCTAATGCCTACCTTTGTTGCCTTTTCCATTTGGTCTTCA
This sequence comes from Sequoia sempervirens, assembly GCA_007258455.2. Taxonomy (NCBI): domain Eukaryota; kingdom Viridiplantae; phylum Streptophyta; class Pinopsida; order Cupressales; family Cupressaceae; genus Sequoia; species Sequoia sempervirens. The sequence continues at coordinate 5,158 of VDFB02037529.1, read as the reverse complement.
AAGTTATCTTGAATTTTGGGACAACCCATAGGGTATCTTGGACACTCAAACTTTGACACTCTCAACTCTTTTCACTCTCATCTCCACCTACCTCCTTGCACGACTTAACTACCATTAACACACAAGTTGATAATGTGTCTTTTGGAAGGGCTTCCATAGGCACAAAAGTATCATTTATTAATGGAGTTGTGGATCCACCTATACACCCAATTGTGCATACAAATAAAAAAAATTTGATTGTCATTAATAAGGTAGTTATATTTTCAAAACTTATGACTCCCCTTGGGAGTGCAAAAGAGGATTGTTGTAGTTATATTTTCAATCCCTATGAGTCTTCTTTTCAAGTTGTCATCTCTACCTACCTCTTTGCATGACCAAACCATCATTAATTTATAATTTGATGATTGATGCAATAGGGGAGGTCCTGCAAACTCAAACACAATTCCAAACAATGACAAGGATTTTCAATTCACAATTTAACCTAAAATCTCATCATTCAACAACTTCACATAGCTTCCTTGTAGCATAACCAAACCACTAAATCGAGCATCTTTTCTCAACCAATCCCTTTCAAAACAAAAATAAACCACTTTCAAGAACCCATTTTGAGGCTTAACAACATATCAATGATTCACCTAAGACTCCTTTGGAACAAAGCATTCAAATAAGGCTTTCTATGCCTTTTAGGGCTCAAATTAGCCCAATTTTACAAAGGAACCACCCTTTTAACTTTGTATAGCTCCTTGAAACTTTGTGACAACAATTCAAATGTCACAAAACCTCAAATTCCTTAGCTATACCTCAAAAATTGAACCACCCAATAGCCAATCTTTAAACCCTCTTCCTAGGCCAAGAAACCCTAGGGTTTAATGAATCTCACTCTTCCCAAACACTCCAAACCTTAACAACTCTTCAAATGGACTTAAAATACCCTGATTATGCTTATTTCAACATAAAAGATCACTTCCCACTATTAAAACTCAACTTGACTCATTAAAAGCTCTCTTTTCATAAGGAAAATTAGGGCTTCACACCCAACTCTCTCTCAGACCTCCCCAACACTTCTCATCATTTCCCACACCTTATTTAATATGGAGAAAAACCATTCATCAAGTTATAGAAGTGACACAAAGAGGAATGGGTTAGTTATTCATTTGATTGCCTTTCAAGCCTTAAATATGAGTAAACAGACCGATGCAAGAAAATGACCCACCAAATGCATTGAATTCAATTCTATTCCTTCAAAATAGACTCAAATGAGAGATAAGAAAAAAAAAAAGTTAATCCACCAAGAAAAGAACCAAAATAATGCTGTACGAGTCTGTACAATTGCTGTTGTAACAAGAAAACACAAAAAATGAGGAAAAATCATACTTCAATTCAATCTTTTTTCCTTCAAAATTATTCAACAACCTTCCATTCGAATTCCTCATGCATTTTATAGTATTTACTACCCAAAGAAACCTCCTCAACTTCCAAAATAAACTTTTGAAAGAGGTGACCGTTGGTCTCCCTCTTGGAGGCATTTTACATTTTTGAATTTTGCATTCTTTCCACAAAACAATTTTCCCAACTTTTTGCATTATTTTGAAGACTAAAACTCCTAGACATCTAACATAAATCAAATATAATCACTTACATCCACAAATGGTCTTATATACCTAATTTAAACATGGTTCACCCAAAAACCTATAACCTAGATCTCATATTCCTAAATGGATTAACACCCTTGAATGGTGCTCTTGCACCAATGATGCATCTTCTAGAAGGGATTTTGTAGGCATAAAAGTATTGTTTAATAATGGGGCAATGGATCCACATGTATACCTAGTTGTGCACATAAAGAAGATAAATTCTACTACCATTAATAAGGTAGTTAGGGTTTCAAACCCCAAGAGACCTGTTGTTATTACTTAAGAGGATATCTATAATTTGTAGGAGAAATTTCTCCATGTCTCACCAACATAGTCAATCACACGTGTCCATGACTTCAAAAATGTTTCAAAGGAAATGATGCCACATAGTACAAGTTTTCTCAAGCATGTTAGTGATGGGATCAAAGACCTTGTTATAAATTTAAACATCTTTCTAGGTGTATTTTTGGGGTTGAAGGGAAGATTGAAGATTATTATTAAAATACACAAAAATATAACTATAAATCATCATAAACGCTCCTTGTTTAAATATGAAGATGAAGACCTCATAATATTTGAGGGTCAAAGGATGAAACACCTAAAAGTCTCATGCACCAAGGGATGAAAACCTCCTTGGTCGAATGAGTGGTCTCACACAAAGGTCACATTAAAGATTTAATGATGATAGATTCCACCGATATCGAGCTACATGAAACTTTTAGTTGTTGTGGGTGAAGCCTTACAATTTTTGTTGTGTTTGAATTGCTATCACTGTGTGGTGTCATTTTGCGACCTTTAGATGTAAGAGAAGTTCTAGAAATCTCTCCTTTATCCATTGAAGACATTTTAAATATGGTCTCTACTACTAATGCAAAAAATGGTGTTTAAATTTGGATTTTTACTAAGTCTAGTCAATATATTTAAAGTTATGATTTATATTTAACTTTTGAACTTGAACTGTAATTTTAGGGTTTAATGTATTTGTGTGAATGAAATGCAAGTTTTTTGGGTTTTCTACAGTTGAATACAATCAATTAGGGTTTTTTATATTAGGGTAAATTAGTGAAGTTTGAAATATAATATGAGGTTGATAATATTGTTGTGTAAACTAATATAATTTAGGGTTTTCGAAGGTTCTTGTTAAATATTTAAGCTTGAGATTTACATATCAAAATATTTACCTTAATATTTAGCTCTAGACATTACATACATGCTCCTAAAGGAATTTCCACGTAGTAACGATGATGTCTACAATATAGTGAGATGCTAGGGAAATGTCATTGCATTGTGCCACTATTGCCACAACTATTACAAGAGACATTCCAGGTTTTTCTACCTTAGAGATGGGATAATTTTGTGGTATCCAACCTAGACAAAGATGTTGAAATGTCTCCAGGTCTAACAAGAAACTCAATCACATCCTTCAAACATATTGGATATATGTAGTCCCCCCCCACATTTGGCACTCCAAAAAGTGGTTTAAAAAAATATATTTTGAAAATTTAACCATTAGCACTAACCCTTAATAGTCTAATGAGCCCCACCCACACCTTAAACACTAAAAATTGGCTATAAAATTAGGTAGACCTAATTTTTATAAGGGAACCTAAACCCTTGTAAGGGGCATTTCCCCTCAAACTTGTTGGGGAATTTAATTAAGCCATTTCCAATTGTACCATTTTTTTCCCAACCATCCTTGACCTTATTTCCCCTATTTTGAAACTATGTGGAACTATGGCCGAAAATAAAGTTGTCCAAGGCCAAGTTTTTTGGGGAAGCTATCATTATGCAATCATGAATAAGGATTTGAAGTTGAAAGGTGAATGAGACAAGTCCCTCATGCCAATGATAATGACTTCATTGGACAAGAAAATATAGTACAACATAGAATTCCATTTATAAAACTTGTTTGTACATAAGTAGTGGGTTCAAAATATATTGAAGTGGAAGAAACAAGCCTCAAATAAGTTTGTATCAATGCAACAACTACAATATTCACTACAAATATTAAAGATAAGTTCCCATTCCATTTTTAGATGTGGTTCAAGGTCAAACATCAATTTTTTTGGTTGATAGTAGTAGCATGTAGAACTTGATTTTGAAGCTATTGTCACTTTCTTGAATTTACCAACCGTGCATCATCTATAATGTTATATTTTAGTATGGAGTAAATCCTTCTATAATGTTATACATCCATGAATATTTCATATGTCATCCATCCCTTACACAAAAAATTAGTGGGTAATGTCACACCAATTGAATTTTGTGATATAATCCCTGGGCATGACTACTTTTATCTATAGATCAAATCTACATCTTGCAGGATTTCATTAAAAAGAAATTAATAGAAACAATGATATAATGACCCACCTTAGATAGTTTTCATTTTGATCCTAGTAACTTTCTTTTTGGGTGATTCTCTTATTTTTTTTCTGAGTGAAGTTCCTTCAGAGAGGGCCATGTGTCGCTTCTACGCACGTTTCCTTCAACATGAGTCTTTGGCTTCTCCATAAGAGTGCTAGCCCACCACGTGGTGCCTTCACACACCACCACATAAAGTAAAGGGACTAAAAGGATTATGATAACACTTGAGCCTGAGTGTGCCACTTGTCACAATAGTGCAAGTTTTGGAGTTGTTGGAGAATTTAATAGATTTAAGGTTATGTGATTGGTTGATGTATCAAGATTAATTGGTGGGGTTGCTACTAAAGGTAAATTCAAAGTACACGTGGTGACACAAGGATATTTTAAGAGAAAAAGAGGTTCTTTTTTTTTAAAGTCGTGTAATAGGCCAATATAGTAAAAGGGATCCATAGGCAGGGCCAACTATAAAGAGAGTTCTTATGTCCATGTGACATCATGATGCTCATTTGGAGCAAAGATTTTTTGGATTAGAGTTTGAGCCACATCATTGGTTGTAACTAATGGGCTCCACATGCAATAAGGACCATGAGAGCAACTAGGAGTTGGGCATGTGTCAACACAACACTTCTCAAGAACACAAAGAGTTAAGGTACATTGAGGTCACACCATAGTTTTGAATTATAATTGTTTGCATCATGCTGATTGCATGATTCGTCATCATGAAGAAGCATGTCAAGCCTTCTAGGTGGCTTTCTATTGCCTAGTAATATCTGTCAAGGCTTGTACGATAGAAAAATAGATCTTATACATTTTCATGGTCATTTAGGTCTTTTTCCTATTATGCTTGGATTATTTTGCTTAGATTTAATGTTGTAATGTAACTTATACATTCACATTAGGTCTTGAATATTCAAATTATTAAGACTTTATGATGTCTTGTGAAGGTGTTGTGTAGTCTTGTGACACATTTCTACACTTTTCTAGACTCTTATTATAATTCATCTAAATATTCCCTTTTTATCCCTTACCAAGTCCTATTCTAAAGTGTTGTAAAGTCTTGCAATAAAATTTCATGCTTTTCTAGGATTTTCATCACTAATTACACTTTTCTTGTGCTTTATTTGGGCCCTTTATGCACTTATAGGCCTTAGTGAAGTGTG